>VDFB02109042.1:71954629-72091434 GCA_007258455.2 Sequoia sempervirens | reverse complement strand
GGTTTAAGGGTTTAGGGTTTAAGGGTTGAGGTTTAAGGGTTTAGGGTTGAGTGTTTAAGGGTTTATAGTGTAGAGAGTAGTGGGTTGAGGGTTTAATGATTGAGGGTTTAAGGTTGAGGGTAGAGGATTGATGGTTGAGGGATTAGGGTAGAGAGTTTACTAAGTGGGTTTAAGGGTTAAGGGATTAGGGTTGAGGGTAGAGGATAAAGGAGGCGAAGAAGGAGGGGTGGGAGAGGTGGTGAGTGGAGGGAGAGAGAGGTGGTGGTGGTGAGAAGAAGTGGTGAGTGAGAGAATTGAGTGGAGAGGGAGTGAGAGGAGTGAGTGAGTGAGAGAGGGAGTTGAGAGGGAGAGGGGTAGGAGGAGAGACTAGAGAGAGGGAGGGAGTGGGAGAGAGATATACAGTATAAGGGTTAAGGGTTGAGGGTAGATAGGGAGAGAGATAGAATTAGGGTTTAAGGGTAGAGGGTAGAGGGTTTAAGGGTAGAGGGTAGAGGGGAGATAAATCGAATGAGTGAGTGAGTGAGAGATAGGGAGTTGAGAAATGGAGGTATAGGGGTTGAGGCAGGGAGAGACTCAAAGAGAGAGAGGGTGGGAGAGAGATAGAGGTTAAAGTTGGGGTTTAAGGTTGAGGATATGAGGTTGGGTTTAAGGTGGGGAGAGATAGAAGGTAGGTAGGTAGGGAGAGAGGGAGTTGAGAGGAGAGGTATAAGGGTTGAAGGAGGAGCGAGGAGAGACTCGAGAGAGGAGTTGAGAGATGGAGGTATATGGTTGAGGATAGAGAGACTCGAGGAGGATAGGAGGGAGTGGGAGAGAGATAGAGGGTTAAGGGGTTTAAGGGTTGAGGATATAGGGGTTTATGGTTTAGGGTAGAGGGGAAAGAGATCGAAGGAGTGAGTGAGTGAGAGAGAGGGAGTTGAGAGAGGGAGAGGGTATAGGGGTTGATAGACGAGGGAGAGACTCAAGAGAGAGAGGGAGGGAGTGGGAGAGAGATAGAGGGTATAAGGGTTAAGTAGAGGGTAGATGGGGAGAGAGATAGAATTAGGGTTTAAGGGTTGAGGGTATAGGGGTTAAGGGTAGAGGGTAGAGGGGAGAGAGATCAAATGAGTGAGTGAGTGAGAGATAGGAAGTTGAGAGATGGAGAGGGTATAGGGGTTGAGAGATGAGGGAGAGACTTGAGAGAGAGAGAGGGAGGGAGTGGGAGAGAGATAGAATTAGGGTATAAGGGTAGAGGGAAGAGAGAGAGAATCGGGGTATATAGGGTATAGAAAAAGAGAGAAAATAAATCTATTAAAAAACTAACTTTCTCATAACCCGAGTGTGTTTTGAAGAAGTAGAGATATGGTCGTTTTAGGAAGAAATAGCATACTCACATTATAATGTGAGCGCATTTTGTGTTGCACTAAAAATGGAAAAAAATCTCAATATACCCATGATCTCAAGGCCCACATTCTATATATTCTCCTGGTTTTGTGTGTGCTCCAACAAAAATTAGCTTTTTGATGATGTTGTGAAGTGTGCATGCATGTTTTTCACATTCCACCACCTTTTTCATGATCTACCACCTTTGCATGAAATAGCAGAGTTTTCACGTTGAAAGACATATAATATCACTTCAAGTTTGAATTCCATTGAAAATTGATATACAATTGAAGTTTGGAGGGGAACACGCTTTTGAAAAAGTCAAATTGTTGAGGAGTTTGAAGAAAGAAGTAGCTAAGGCTACATAATTGGGTTGAACTCCTCCATTTGAAACTCTGGTTTTTTAGGTATGTGAAGTCTTTACACATTTTCTTTCATTCTATTATGGCTTTCTTTCATTTTTGCTATTTTTCATATTCCATGTTGATCATTGTTTGTTTGTCATTATAACCTTAGGTTGTCAATGCACATTTTAAATTACACAATTCTGTACACTTGCCAATTACATTTTTAAACTGCATCTCTTTGAGGCATTTTGTTATTTAACAATTGACTTACCTTGTGTATGCTTCCAAATTTTGTATACACATATATATGACATACATTTTAAGGAAGTAAAATAAAACATCATTTCTCAATCCTTTATTATGGAAGTGCATACCACTCTCTGAAGCTTTCATTGAGGTATTTTGTCAAAGAATTATATTCCATGTTGATCATTGTTTGTTTGTCATTATAACCTTAGGTAGTCATCAAAATGGAAGCATGAAAAAATAATTTGAATTGTGATGCAACCAGGGGAGGTCCTGCAACACAACTAAACACAAAAAATCAACCAACAACAACAATTCACAAGTCACAATTCTCAAAACTCTTCACTTTTCACCAAATCAACACTCTTCCTTATACCACTGCCAACTCATTCAATCGGGTATTTCTTCTTGATAAGATTATTTAAGACCAATACTTGAACCATTTCAAGGAACCTTCAGGGTACACAATCACATGCCAACAAACCACTATTGGTTACTTTGTAACAACTTTCTCAAATTAGGCTTTCTACACCAACTAGGCCTCAAATTAGGTCACTTTAGCAATGAAACTTATCTTGAAACTTGAAAAAAATCTCCAAACACATGTGGGAAGAAATTTATATGTATTAAAACCAAAGAATTCACAATTACTTCTCAGAAATTCATTCACCAAGATTCCAAAACCAAAAACCCTCCTTTTAAGGCAAATAACCTAGGGCTTATTGGAAAACACACTTCCCAACCTTATCAAAACATGCCACCACCTCAAATAGGTTTAAAATGGCC
This sequence comes from Sequoia sempervirens, assembly GCA_007258455.2. Taxonomy (NCBI): domain Eukaryota; kingdom Viridiplantae; phylum Streptophyta; class Pinopsida; order Cupressales; family Cupressaceae; genus Sequoia; species Sequoia sempervirens. The sequence continues at coordinate 72,088,696 of VDFB02109042.1, read as the reverse complement.
TACAAAAACTAAATTCAATAAGAAACAACACTTCCCTAACACAATACTCACTTTAGCATGTCAAAACCTCTCAAATTCACATGGAAAACACCAAATTTCACTCTAGGGCTTCATGCCCAACTCAACTCTTGACCTCCCCTGTACACACTCAACATTCCCACACGTTTTTAGTGATTTTACAGACCCATTCCTCGAGTTAGAGTGGCCATAGTGAGAGGAATGGGTCAATACACCATTTTAAATGACTTTCAAACCTTAAAACTATGTTCAGGCCGGTCTTAGAAATGGTTGACATGGTAGGGGCAGCATATGCCTCATAGAAATGGGGTGTCACAGTGATTACATCACTGTGACACCCCATTTCTATGAGGCATATGCTGTCCCTACCTTCTCAACCCTACTACATTGGAAAGCTAGTGAGTGAGCTAGCTTGCCAACACTCCACTAGCTTGCCAATAGGGTAGGGTTGGGAAGGTAGGGGCAACGTGGTAGGAACCTAGGTGGTGAAGACCCCAACCAACTCAAAATGATCAGACTGAAACAACAAACCATCCCCTTAAACAATATACACTCAAATCTGCCTATCTTGTAATCATGGCATGCCCTTGCACCACCTTTGTCTATGCTAGAAATAGTCTTGTACAAGACGATTGTAAGTATTTTTTATGAAGCCAGTGAAGATGTATGACCAAGAGTGACTAAGTTGTGAGACTGACTTGCCTATATTTAAGTTCCTTCCATCTATTTTCATTTCATTTCCATTTTGGATGCTCTTTCTTTTTCTCTTTTACTTTACGCATTTGTAAGTAAACTACTAAAAATTGATTGGTCTGTCGTTGCAGAAAATGCTGATTTATGAGCCATAAAAAAGAATCTCAGCCAAAAAAGCAATGCAACATCCTTATTTTGATGATCTTGAAAAATATCAATTCTGATTTGAAGCCATTATAAAAGAGCGTGTGAAGCTTAGGGAGGGAATCTCAAGTTACTCAATTGAAGTTAACCTCATAATGAGCACCTATGATGTAGACATTTAAAGAAAATCTTGAATGTATGAGTGACATTGTAAAAGATCTGTGAGAATGAAGTACCTAAGGCATTGTAATGAGATTTACTTGTAATGAGATTTACTCAAATACTGTAATTTTGGAGTTCATGTTTGGTGTCTTAGCACCTTGTTCTCTAAATGCCTTGAATAGAAAAATTTGGAAAATTTAAATTTTGAAATGTAAACAATGTGAAAAAGGTCATGTGAAGGTCATATGTAATGTATTAAAAGTATCAAATAGGTCATTAGGTGATTAGATAAGTGATATAAAGCATGTAAGGTCGAGCAAAATATAGATCTTTTGTATTCTTGAAGATTTACAATCAATAAAGTCCCTATTTTAGTGATTTTCTGAGTTTTTTCAATTGTTCATTAACTTGTACGGCCTATACAGTAGTTTAAGGCCTTGAATCTTGTTGTTTAATTATAATAGTGAAGTATCTTTCATTTGAATCTATTTAGGAGGGTATCCATTGAGTTTATCATTAGTTTGAACTGATTTTTCTCAACTCAATTTGTAAACCCTCAAGATTGGGGTTTTGAGAGTCTAGATAACCAATAATGACTACTCCACCAAATTTGATAGTTTAGATTAGTGGAGTAGGTTAGTATTAGGATGTTTTAGGTGTGTGTGTGTTTATTTGTGCAAGGGAATTCAAGAAACAAAGGTGGAGTTGCTGCTACAGGGTTTTATGATGAATTTCCAAGTGAAAAGTGTGGCTCCAAGTGGTGTTTTGAGGAAAACTTCTCAAATGACTTCACAAAAAAATGACTGATCTAGATAGCTATTATTGAGTTACAAAACATACTTCAAAATCAATAGTGACTGTCTTGGAACATGTGCATCAAAGATGACCTTCTTCGTTGTCCTCATTAGGCTAACTAGGCGTAATTTACAAAGGAACATACCTTTAAACATTCAACAACCCCCTAAACTTGTTGGGGCAGTAATTCTCATGTATCCAAACCCCCAGATCCACAATTTGTCTCAGGAGAAACTCACTCCACCATGCCAAACCACAAAACCCTTATTTTATGTTAGTATGAGGAGGGTTTATTGAAAGGAATGGTTCCACACCTTGCCAGAACATGCTACCACCTCAAAAATTCTTAAAATCACCTGCAAAAACTCAAAAGACAATCACCCAACCTCTACATGCAATATTTTATCAAACCCTATAGTGAAACCTCATTTTGCATGCCCTTTTCCATCAAAATCTATAGGGGCAACAACACAAAACCCATAAAACTTATTCCCTTTCACCAAATAAGCAACCTAACATCAAAATGGGTTTCTAAATATGTATTGGGTTTGTGGAAACACAAATAGATTGAAAAAGAGAACACAATCACCATGTATGGAACTGTACAATTCAAAGAAACATCAGATTTTTGGTAAAAATATAGAAAAATGCAAGGAAACAATGAATTTTATTGATCTTCTTCTAAGTACATGGTACATTTATGCTAAGAATGGTACATTTATACTAGGTATGTTCCTTTTTCACACCCAAACATGTGGAATCGTTCTGAGCTATGTTCAACTGACTCGATCCCTTAAGGGTCCAAAGTGCAAAAGGGCAGCAATCTTTGACGGGGTATTACTTGGAAACCATGGTGCTTACGAAATCTCCGTCTAAGCCTACGAGATCACATTGGGCCCCTCTACAAAAACCTCTCTCAGTTTTTGCTATCTCGGAGTGGTTTTCCCGTGGTGTCCAGTTTTCACTTGATGGAAAAAGAATCGAATGCAAGCAGTGGAAAGTTGCAAAGTGGTGCAACTTTTGTTCTGCAACTCGTGTGACCAAGCGAACTATTCCAATGCATCTAAATAGGTATTTTTATGCTAGGAATGGTCCCTTTTCACACCCAAACACGCAAAATCGCTCCAAGATACGTTCCACCAGATCGATCCCTTAAGAGTCTAAAGTGCAAAATAGCTGCAAAATTTAGCATGTTACTCGGATACCGTGATTCTTCAAAAAATTTCATTTGATTCTATAGGATCGCGTTGGACCCCTCTACAAAAACCTCTCTTGGTTTTGGCTATCTTAGAGTGGTTTTCCCGTGGCGGCAGATTTTCACTTGATGGAAAAAGTGTCAAATGCAAGCAGTACAAAGTTGCAAAGTGGTGCAACTTTCGTTCTGCAACTCGTGTGACCAAATGGACTGTTCCAATGCATTCAAATATGTATTTTTACACTAGGCATGGTCCTTTTTTGCACCCAAACACGCGAAATCGCTCCAAGCTACGTTCAACTGGATCGATCCCTTTAGAGTCCAAAGTGCAAAATGGCTGTAAACTTTAGCATGTTGTTACTCGGATACTATGATGCTTAGAAACTTCTCGTTTGATCCTATAGGATCAGATTGGGACCCTCTACAAAAACCTCTCTCGGTTTTGGCTATTTCGGAGTGGTTTTCCTGTGGCGGCAAATTTTCACTTGATGAAAAAAGTGTCAAATGCAAGCAGTGCAAAGTTGCAAAGTGGTGCAAATTTCGTCTACAACTCGTGTGACCAAACAGACTATTCCAACGTATCCAAATATGTATTTTTACACTAGGAATAGTCCTCTTTTGCACCCAAACATGTGGAATTGTTTTGAGCTATGTTCAACCGGATCGATCCTTTTAGAGTCCAAAGTGCAAAATGGCTGCAAACTTCAGCATGTTGTTACTTGGATACCGTAATGATTAGAAACTTCTAGTTTGATCCTATAGGATTGCATTGGTCCCCTCTACAAAAACCTCTCTCATTTTTGGCTATCTCAGAGTGGTTTTCCCGTGGTGGTGGATTTTCACTTGATGGAAAAAGTGTCAAATGCAAGTAGTGCAAAGTTGCAAAGTGGTGCAACTTTCGTTCTGCAACTCATATGACCAAATGGACTATTCCAACACATCCGAATAGGTATTTTTACGCTGGGAATGGTCCTCTTTCACACCCAAACACATAGAATAGCTCTGAGCTACGTTCAACCAGATTGATCCCTTAAGGGTCCAAAGTGCAAAATGGTTGCAAAATTCAACATGTTGTTACTCAGATATTGTGATGCTTAAAAACTTCTCGTCTAATTTTATAGGATCATATTCAGCCCCTCTACAAAAACCTCTCTCAATTTTGACTATCTCGGAGTGGTTTTCCCATGGCAGAGGATTTTCAGTTGATGGAAAAAGTGTCAAATGCAAGCAATGTAAAGTTGCAAAGTGGTGCAAATTTCGTTTTGCAACTCATGTAACCAAATAGACTATTCCAACGCGTTCGAATAGGTATTTTTACGCTAGGAATGATCATCTTTCGCACCCAAACACGTGGAATCACTCTGAGCTACATTCAACTGGATTGATCCCTTAAGGGTCCAAAGTGCAAAAGGGAAGCAAACTTTGACAAGCTATTAATCGAAAACCGTGATGCTTATGAACTCTCTGTCTAATCCTACGGGATCGCATTGGGCCCCTCTACAATAACCTCTATCGGTTTTTGTTATCTCAGAGTTGTTTTCCTGTAGTGTCCAATTTTCACTTGATGGAAAAAGTGTCAAATGGAAGCAGTCTAAAGTTGCAAAGTGGTGCAACTTTCGTTTTGCAATTCGTATGACCAAACTAACTGCTCCAGCGTGTCCCAATAGGTAGGTTTACGCTAGGCATGGTCCTCTTTCACACCCAAACATGTGGAATTGATCTGAGCTGCATTCAACCGGCTTGATCCCTTATGATGGCATACAAAACAATGGAAAAAAGAAACATACACACGACGGTTGAGAAGTTTGAGTATTCCACACAAAAGGCGTATGATCATTGGTGCAGAGCACCTTGTTCCTCTATTTGATGAAGAAGGTCTAGTTCATTGGTTTTAGTCATTATAATGTCAAATAAGGCCATGATAGGCCATTTTGTAATCTTGCTTTTAGTTTTGAGTTAGTGTGGGGTCATTTGAGTCAATTATGTAAGTACAAATAAGAAAATAGCATTGGTAAAGGCATTGGAAGAGATTACTAATGCTGCCCCTATTCAAAATTTAGAATTTAGGCCTTAAAAAGAAGGCTAGATGAGGTGAAAAGAAGAAATTGCTTGAGAATAAGTTAGAATAGGTTGGAAATAGGGTGAGGTTGTGGATTTTGATGTGTTCAAATGGTCTACAAGGACAAGGGAGGTCAAAAGTATGTTATGGAATGATTCCCTAATTGGGAATAAAGGGGTTTTGAATGAAAAAGAGAGGTTTGAGGGAGTAAAAGTGGGTAAAGTCAAGGGGCAGCATAATTTGGTGGTCAATTAAGTTTGTGCAAGTAGAATGAAGAGTGTTGGAAGAGGTTTTCAGGTTGTATGATGTCAGGATATGGGGTTTACAATATACCCTAGTGAAATTTGAGAAAAGTGAGGGTTTAGAGGATAGTGGGGTTAAAGGGCCAATCACACCCTAAAAATTGTGGATTTTGTGGATTTGTAAATTGGTAAATGCTGCCCAATGGTGTTTTGCAATTGGAAGAGTGATTGAGAGCATGTTGCTTTGTTAAATAGACCTATTCAGGGGTCTAGGACAACGTTGAGTCCATTTCTTATTTGTATTATAAATTATAACTTGCTTTCTCCCGAGTCCATTTCGTATACAAGAAATAATATTGCAAAAAGTTGACATATAAATCTTTTGACGTGTTTATATGGTGACGCATCAAGGACATATTGGAATCTTTTTATGAATCATTTCATGGAATACCCATTGAAAACGTGTTTTTTGCTTTTAGCTAAAGTTGTTTAGCATCAATCAATTAATATTCAAGACAAACCATGAAGGACAACAATGATCAATGCTAGGGCTAACCAATTAATAAGTATACATGTGAATAAGTCAAGCATGTACATGTGAATAAGGGAAGCACAAGTACACAAAAACATGTAAGCCTTGAAGTATACACACGAATACATAGTATACACAAATTAATACAAAGTATATGCATGAATACAAGGTATACGCATGAAAACACGTAAGTCACAAAGTATACATTGGAATACACATAAGTCACAAAGTATACACGTAAGTTGTAAATTATACACTTGAATACATGTAACTCATATCTATTGAACCATCAATTTAGAATGCAAATATGGACACCATTGATAACAAATATTTGTATTAACCAAATAGCTATGTAGGCATACATCGATATATGTCGATATAAGTATGAAATATATGTACAAAATAGCCATATAGGCTTACAAGAATGCCATATAGGCATATAATGTCAAATATATCCAATACAAAATATGTACAAAACTGCCATGTACATACAACAAAGATCTTTGGAATCAAAAGTCATTGTTGTCCATGCTTTGGAAATACATTCTTTCCATTTGCTTGTCGATCGGATGGCGATAGGTCTGTCACTCATTTGTGTTGCACTCGAGGAGTGCTCTTGCTCCTCCTAGTGTTTAGTTCATGGTAAATTTTTAACTGTTACAATAAGAAGTAAAGACATGAATATATAGAAATTACATTATAAAAAATGATATATTTAACAAAATAATCTCTTACTGCCATCTCATGATCTCTCTCCACGAGGGAAATATTCACACGCCCATGCTCAAGCATGCTCAAGCCCTGTATAAACCATCCAAATAGAAATTAAACTATGAATCAATAATGGTTTGATTTTTCACTAACATCTATAACAACAAATGTAAATTGAAATTTACTAATTTTCCTCATACTGCTCCTGTCACAACCATTGAGGATTGTATAGCAGATGAAACATTGATCTCCATTTCCCTCGTCACATTCAGAGGTGTTTCAGTTTGCAACATCTAAAAATAAAACAACAAATTATTCAATCACAAAAACTGCAATAGCGATCCACGTCATGACTTATAATGTATGAGATAATGAACATATTTTGGAGTACTTATTAAACTATATATTTCTGATTATCATGCTTACTATTTTCCCTATCCATATCTTGTTCGAAAGGACATGTTTTTAGGCTTTTACCCATAGCAGCAAGCCAGTGAACCATTTGATCAAATGCTTTCGTAGACATGTACGATAATTGTGGTGGCATAGAGAAGGTAGTGAATTGTTTGAAAAAATGCCTCAAAGAAATGGGGTCTCATGGTGATGGAATGCCATTACAAACAAATGCACGTCATGGCATTCCATCACCATAAGACCACATTTCTTTTAGGCATTTTTTCATAAAGTTCATTGCCTTCTCTATGGTATTATTGCTTACTATTATGCTTTGATAGATATTTTTCCAAGCATCCATAGTTTGTTGGAAAGCACCTATTTTAGGCTTTTAGCCATAGCTGCAAGGAAGTGAGTAGTTTGATAAAATGCTTTGGTACACATGTATAGAAAATGTGGTATCATAGAAAAGGTGGTGAGATGTTTGAAGAAATTCCTTGAAGAAATGTGGTCTCATGGTGATGGAATGGAATTCCATCACCATGAGACCTCCATTTCATCACCATGAGACCACATTTCTTCAAGGCATTTTTTCAAACTACTAACTGCCTTGTCTATGCTCTTGCTTACTATTATGCTTTGATAGATTTTTTCCAAGCATCCATAGTTTGTCATGCAGGTGCACCTTTGCAAGCACATGCCTCCATGAGGAAAATTTAGGAGTTTGAATTGGTTAAGGTGTTTTGATGATGTAATAAGGTTTAAATAGCCATTTTGGAGGTTGTAATAGTCTTAGTTAATTTAGGCATAAAGTGAAAAATTGCAAAATATTGAAAAAGTTGTCAATTTCAAATGTTGTAAAAATGCAAAAAAGGTGTAAAGGCATGGAATGCCAAGGGTCAAAGTAGTTGTAGAGGTTATTGAGTCATTGTAGGAAGTTGGAAAGGTTGGGAAATGTTTAAAAATGATATGATCCATCGATGTAAGTTGTTGTTGGAGAGATTGAAGGAGAAAACTAATCAAATATCACTGATCCACAAGAGTTGGTATTGAGTTTTTGATATGTGAAAGTAGGCCATGATGGGTGCCTGATTTGGGTATTTGTTGACAAGGTTGTTTGATAAAATTGAAAGTTTTGATAGGAAAAGTGGGTTGGTTGACCTAGTAGGAAGAATAGGTAGAAGTTTTAAAACAAAGAAAGAATGGAGTTTTTGAGTTGCAAAGTGGATTGAATCCTTTTGAATGATGAAGTTAAGTTATTTGACTGCCCTGCATTGCATCAGTTTGTTGGAAAGCACCTTTTTAAAGCTTTTAGCCACAGTAGTGACGAAATGAACTGTTTGATAAAATGCTTTGGTAGACATGTATGGAAAATGTGGTAGCATAGAAAAGGTGGTGAGCTGTTTGAAAAAGTGCCTCAAAGAAATTGGGTCTCATGGTGATGGACATCACCATGAGACCGCATTTCTTTGAGGAATTTTTTCAAAAAACTCATTGCCTTGTCTATGCTATTGCTTACTATTATTCTTTCATATATTCCTTCCGAGCATCCATAGCATAGACAAGGTAGTGAATTGTTTGAAAAGATGTCGAGTAGTAAAAAGTGGTCTCATGGAATGCCATGACAAGAAAATGCAATTGGAAGCTGCTCCTAGACTTATTACTTATGCTATGTGAAGTAATTGCATCACTGCTTAGGTTGAATTTCTAAACAACTGTATTGTAGTTGAAATTTTGTCATCTATCAACATCTAGTTATGAGTTATGGAATGTGAAGTAATGCTTTGAGTTTGAATGATGTGCAATGCAACATAATCAACGATATGAATATAAACTACACAAATCTATTAAGTACAATTCATTAGTTAAACTCTTTATTCTATTACCTGCGTGCAGGTTTGAGTAAATCCACTAGCACTAGGAGGTGTTCTCTCGAAACCTCCAATATTAGCATGTTCAACATCCAAAATCACATATTAAAATACCATTCATAAAACAATGCTATTAACATGTAATAAATTTATAATTGATTACTAGTTACATACCCCACGAATAGGTGTATTGCAAAAATAAGTAGGTGGAGGGCTGGTGTATCCAGTCTCAACACTGTGACCCTACAATTTTATTAAAATCATAAAACTAAATTAGTTAATCTTGCATTTCAAAATCAAAATTTAATAAATTAAATTCAACAAACATGTTAACTTTTACCTGACTATCAATGCCATACGCCTCATGCAAAATTTCAGTTGCCCTCTCCATCTCCATAGCTATAGAATGATCTTGCGTGGCAGCCTCCTGAGTGTCAGTGGGGTCATATGAACAAGTCACCCCGCAAGATTGACACACATGGGTTCAAAGGCCACCACTCGAAGACTCCCCTGGATGGCATTGTAGAATAGGGCTAGTATGATGGATGACACTTTGGGTCAAAGTGTTGATCACCTGCAATGTCTCCACGTCGACACTCTCCTTCACGATGGAAGACATAACAACGTGCTCACGAGGCCTAGTGAGAGCTCGTCTCCCTTGTTGTGTAGTATTTAGCTATGCATTGGGTCTATCCTAAGCTGAATCGCACCCTCTCCCCTGGAAGTCCCTCATATCAAAATAATTTGGGATTTTGTTCAATATGAACTCACTGTATAGTTTCCTAAGGAAATACTATGAGACTTCACAATTGTTGCACAGTGGGTAATCAAAGACCATGTACCACCTATCATAAAAATAGTTCCTAATCTATTGGTGGTGGCACCAATGAATAGGAAACCTCTTCGCATTGAGGGTAAGATTTTGATTTGTGCGTGGGTTAGTGAATAATGAGCACAAATCACCTTTTGTAATTTTTAAATCCTTTACATCTTTATATGATAGTTTATTTGCATAATAAGCCCTAACCACCTGCCTCCTATCTTGCCATCCAGTTATTTGTTTGCTAATTGAATCTACATTTTTTAACATATCTTTCAATGAACTTGCTAGGGTCATTATTTCTGCAGTTGAAAAATTTGGATCACTCAACCTACTGATTAAATCCTCAATTTTCTTTTTGTTCTCAATTTCACTCATTAAATTTTGTTGAGTGCTAGGAGGGTGTTGAGTGATTGGTGGAGGAGGTTGTTGTTGTGGTTGATTTTGTTCTTGAAGAATTGGTTGCTTTTCTTGTTGAGTATTTTGAGGGTTTACAAGTTGATTTGCATCTCTTACAAACTCAAAAAAAAAAAAATCAAATACAACCTAAAACTAACAAATTCAACCTAAAACTAACAAAAAGAAACAAAAAGAAAACAATCCTTACCTCTCACACCTCCTCCTCATCGTGGCACCATCCTTGCAAAGAAATAGCAACCGTTGGTGAATATTTTTGCACAATGCCTCCTCCTAGAATGCGAGTGCGAAAAATGGGGGTTTTGGCCACGGGCACAAGAAAAAACACAGTCGAAATAAAGAATGAATGAGTTTCACTTCTTTTTTTTGCTTTAACATGTCATAACGCAAGCACGTTATAACGTGTTCGTGTTATGGGCTCATTGTGGCTGAGCCTCAGGCTCGTCCCACCAAGCCATAACGCAAGCACGTTATAATGCGCTCGCGTTATGAATTTTCAAAACTTTTTTTTGAAAGTGGCCACAAATTGGCTACCCATCTCCATCCACCCACCCACAAAATAGTTCATTTATGTGTATGACTTGTACTAAGACAAGTATGAGAAATCAGAAGTCTCGATTAGAGCACGTGATGGATTCACCTGTCCTACAATCAATACCTTATCCCTTCGTATCTAGGTCAAAACAAAAATCTTGGATGTCCCTTTTTCCATAATTCCTACCTTGGATCAATTTCATGTGAAGCTAGGTCATCCATGACTTACTTCCATGAATGCAGTCCCCTCAGTTATCCATAAATACCTTAAGTTTCCATTTGAAGGGAAAGTACATACTATATATCATAGCGAGTTTAAGCCCTTGTGTCTTCATGGGAACTTTTCCCTTAACTACTTTTATCCACAACCAACCCAACCCATTTGACCCCATGAGGATTTTCTCTTTCTATCTTATCAAAAATTCAAATTTAGCCACATTTCTTAATTATCTGCTAATAATACCTCATCTACCATTTCGACTATTCCCCCTGAGGCTCATTAGTATCATGTGGCTATGATGGTTGTTTCTCCTATTCCACAAGTAGTGAATGAACCACAACTTAGATCAAGAATCCTTCCTTGACCCTGAGTGTGTAGTATCTATGTTGAGGTCCCACCTCTTCCATCTTATCTAGTATCATGAGGTGAATGCCCATCATAGTCTATACTTTCTCGCACTTTGGGGATTGCTTTTGTTCCTCCTATTTCTTTGTATACTAGAGGAAATCAATCCATTGCGTGAAAACCGTTTTCTTCCATTGTATTTCAACCTTAAATTGTTTCTTCCATTCCTCTTGTAAAGGAATAAAAGGAATCATTGTTGGGAAACACCCAGATCCCCCCTACACAAGCTCAAACTCATACATGAAAAAATTAAAATGTGAAAGAACATTAGAGACCACGCCATGCTATGGATCGCTAGCTTACTGAAGGCAACAAATCTTCACCTAATGATCCCTCTCCCATGTAGCTGGATTTTGATGAGGTTCCTCTCCCTCATCCATCTTCACCATCACCTAACTCTGCTTCACCTTTGTCACAAAAAAATGAACCTAATCCTTACCTTACTCAACCAAGCCAAAGACTAAAAAAATTCATCATCTTCACCATCGTCGAGTCCATAGGGTTATTCTCTCAAATATCCTTCTTTTCTAATGAATGGTAGTGTTTGAAAACATGTAGATAACACTACCATATCACCCATTCTGGTCTATTCTAGCACTAATTCAGATGATAACATAGATGAAACATTGGAAAATCATAAAGAATTATCTCTTATTTTTGTAAAATCAATGAACTTAGATTTTGTGGGCACGTGTGATGATCCTTCTACGAGTGAACCACCTTGTGTTGAACTTGGTTATTCTCCTTGTACTACACTTTGTGTAGTCCCTTAAGCATGTTGTATACCATCCATATATGATGAACAAGATTGGGATGCAAAAAATCTGCTATAGACTAGCTCACATTTGTGGTACCATTTGTCTTTGTGTTATGCTTGCATGTACTGTTACCTCCCCATAATGTGCTTCTTGGTGTGTATTTTGTTAGTTCTCTATGGAGGACCCTTGATGCTATTTTTGGCACAGGGATACAAACAAAACGATTTTTTTGTGACACTATTCTATATGTATCTTCATTCTTCCATTTGTTGTAAATTCACTTTTTAGGTCTCTTCCATGTTGACCCAAATTTTTATTTATTTTCATGTGTTCTTCTCCCCTTGTGCTTGTAGTTCCATAGTATTTGGGGAATAATATCAATTAAAAATTGATTATCTTGATACATATTATTTATCATTCATACTGACCCCAAATCTTTAGATATCTCATGCGATATTATATGGCATTTATCATTACATTACATTGTTGTGACCTGGTTGTCCTTGTTGGCAAGAAAGAGAAATAGTTCAAAATACACCAAGAAAACCTTACTTTATCTTGCCAAAAAGAGTGTGGGGACCATAATATTGAAAAGATACCATCTATGGTAGGGATAGGATATATGGGTCATGTCCCATCCCATAGATATATATATAGAGAGAGAGGAAAATATATGAATAAAATAGAAAGAAAGATGTGCGTACAAGAATATATGTGAAATTATATGTAAGATATATGTATAAGAATGCATGTACGAGGGAATATATGTAAGAAGAAGAGAAATATGTACATAGTATAAGGGAAGATATATGAATGTAATTCATTGATATAAATATAATGATATTGAAATTCTATATATATGTTGTTATCTAATATTGTGTGAATATATAATTGATTAGTTAATCCTCTGTCTGAATCAAACCATTACTACCTTTATATGACTAAGTCCAGGGTATAAACTAAAACACCCATAAAGTACTTAGGGCTTAGAACTTCGATCTATGTTTCCTCAATTTTCTTACTAACATTGGTTTCATTGTCGAGACCTTGATTAGGTGATAAAAAGGACAAGAATATCCAAAATGATATTTTTTTGGACACAAAAAAAGAAAGGAAAATCAAGGAAGATATGAAAGCCTATGAAACTATCCTCTTGGCGTCCACTCTATGAGAGGGGTTTAGGCCACAATGGGATGGAGAATGGAAAGAGGTAAGGACTTTGAAAAGGATCCTTAAAGATATGTGACCAATAAGAAAATTTTCAAATAACTACCATGGGAAATAATAAAAGGACTAATGTAATCCCAAATCAATCAAACCCATGGAGAAAGGAGATAAGAAAAACATAAGAGAGGTTAGAGAACAAATTGAATTAGCAAGAAAAGTGAACATGACAAGTCCAAATGGAGAAGAGAGAAGACATAACCATATCATTGAGAGAGAAAAAAGACATCATAGAAGAATGGAAATTGTAGAGAAAATGAGAATTGAGTGTGCCAATGAAGGTGTTGTTGAGCATGCCAAAATGGGTGTTGTCAAAGGAAAAAATAAAGAGAGTAGAGAATAAGAATGAAAGACCATGGAGAAATCAGAATTATGTTGGGAAAATCAAGACAACTCATAACCACTTTAAAGAAGAACATTGATGATTATGTAGAATCTAGAAGATTTCTATTGGGATCCTGTAATAACATAAAGACTCCACTCCCATTACAACTCTCCAAAATTCCTACCATCAGACTGGATCTATCAAAACCTAACCATTAACTTGGATGATAGATTTATGGAATTTTTGAAAAATTTGGAGAAGCTTCCATCTATTCAAGTGGAATATTTAGAAGAGTTAGTTAATAGAAGCATAAGAAATTAAAAGAAGAAGAAATAAGAAAAATTAAGGAGAACATATTGAATTTGGGTAAGGAATTATGTCCACTAACAAATATGAAAGTGAAATTTTATCTTGAGGAATCACAACCCCCTAACTAGGACCCATCCCCTAAGCCATATAAGAGACAAATAATTTTGAAAGAAGAGATACCACAAAGTAAAGAGCCAAGAGAGAGAGAGAAAAGAAGTAGATTGGGAAGATATTCTTGGAAATGAATACTTCAACATAAAGTTATCAAGAGATAAGGGTAGCGAGAAGAAGCCCTATACCATTAGGAAAGTAAAGAAAGAAAAGGAAGAAAGGAATAGTCCACAAACCCAAAAACTTAAATTAGGAAGTAAGAACAATATGGAATCATTGATCAAAATCCTAGTATTTGGAAGAGATACAAGAAAAGCTATGAAACATATATTCTTGTTAGAATATTTGTGGGAAAGATAGGACATTGTTGAGGATAAACCAAAGTTATTAGACTTTGTATCTTCACTAAATAAATATGTATTAGACTGGTACAAAAAGACCTACCCAAAGCATGGGAAAAGTTGGAATGAAGTAAAACAATAAGTCCTAACAAAATTTTCCACTCTGCATATCCCTACAAAGAGTGTTAGAAAAATGAGGGACCTAGTGCAAGGAGAGGAAGAATCAGTGAAGTCCTATGAGAAAATATTTAAGGAAGTCTACAACAAATTGGAGGAACCCCTAATAGAGTGACAAAAGATTGAATGGTTCATCTGTAGACTACAAAAAGAGATAAAGCAATCTTCAATGGAAAAAAATTTAATACTTACACAGACTTGATCGCAATAGCATACCACATAGAAGCCCAAACATGGCACAAACCCTAGAAAGATGACATAAAAGAGAATCTTGAGAAATTTCAATGTGATAAAGCAAATAACCATACAAAATGGAATTTTGGAAAGAGGAAACACAAGTAAAGGTAAAGAAATTTGGTGCATATATTGTTCAATGGAAGGTCATCTCTGAAACAATTTCTCTAAAGCACAAGGAGAAAGAACTGTAGCAACATTACATGTATAATTGAAAATGGTACCGGTCAAAATAAGTATAGTATACTGTGGAATTTTCCAAGAATGGGATAGTCACCTCACTAAGAACTGTCCTACAAACTAGTTTAAACTTTGGAATACAACAAGTCATCTTAACCAAGATGCCCTATGAATTACAACTGTGACATAGACATAGATAGAAAAATGGAATATGTCAAGGGACTTGCAGAAGGCCCTTTATATGACATAGGTTACAAATAACCACCTTGGATAGATAACATAGGTGCTTATGCATTACAAAATAACCCACTACAAGATTACATGGGAGATAATAGGAAATCAAACTATGGAGGAGGAATAGGACGTGGTATAAACAACTGCCAAAGAAGTGATGCTACATGCTATAATTGGGGAAAGAAATGCCAATACACTACAAAATGTTGGGAAAAAAAGATAAGGAAATTTCCATTTTATGGAGATGATTCTCATGACATATTTTGATGTAATAAAGCACAACAATAATATCAAAATATAACACACTTTAGAAGTGATGACTTGCAAGACTATAAAGGAGCTAGAGTAATAAGAAGAATACTACCGTAAGGAATTAAAAGTTGTCAAAGAATGGAACAATGGTCATCTAATACATCAAATGAAGAATATTTTGATAAAGAACAACATATGAAAATTAATAAAATGATCTTTGGAGAAAAGAAAAATAAGGTTATATTACTGACTAGACAAGGAATTGATATAGAAAGAATAGACAAAGAGAAAATGAAGAATTCAATGAAGAATCAAACCCGAAAGAAGAGGAATATGGTTATTTTCAGCCAAAAAAACATGATAAGGTAGTAGAAAAAGAAAAAAAATTATACAACAAAAGGATGACATAACATGTTTTTCAAAAGAAGTGATGACGCTGAATACTTTAGCCCAACAAAAGGACCTCCTAGTTATATTAAAAAAACTAGGAAAATATTTGAACAAAGTGAAATAACAAGTCCATCAACTTGCAAAAGATTGGAACTGAAAAATGGTCCTCTTTTAATTACCGCACACCTTAACAATAGTAAACTCAAACATGTGATGGTAGACCTAGGTGCAGACTTAAACATTATTCCAACAACCACTTGGGAGAAGTTTGGCAGACCCAAGTTGATCAAGACACCAATGAACATCATTTTGGAAGATGGCTTTGGCATGGAGACTTTAGGAACATGAAAAAATGTGGAAGTAAACACCAAAGGACTCAATTTTTTTATTTATTTTGAGGTCGTTGAGATGAAGGAACCATTTAACACTTTTAGAGCATTGCTAGGCTTGAGATAGTTTTTCAATTTTAATGGGATAGTAGACTCAAGAAAGGAAGAGATGTCTTTTTCATATGACAATAAGATAGTCTATATCTCACTAGGAGAAAGGGAAGATATAACATATGTAGAAGAAATTGAACAAGAAAGAGAGGGAGAAGATCTAAGAAATATTTATTCTATCTCAAAACTACTTACTGTAGAAGAAGAAGATGTTGGAAATAGGATGCCATTTAATTGCAAATCCTAAACATTAATTATTTCATGTATCTCTTAGATTCTTGGAATGTATTCAACAACACTAAGATTAGGATGAGATTAATTTTTGATGAAATAATCATGATTATTGACATTTGTAATTAATTATAAATGTAAGGAGCATGTGAGGGCATCCATAGTGAGTTCCTAAATAATAGGGGCACATGGAACACCCACATGGTAAGGTGACACTCACCTTGTGTTCAGTTAACTATACGGAGTAACAATTAACACTTTTGAATGCATGTAAAGATCCTAGGAGTTAGGATTTGATGTTTGCATGTTTGAAGTTCAGTTCAGTTATGGTTCAATTGTCTGCAGTGATTTTCAGTTGTATGTTAGTTAACTTTAGTTAACTTGGAATGCATGGCTAATAACATTGAGTTGTATGACAGATAACAGGGACTACCTCCAGTTAACAGGAGATGACTATTCTTTGGGAATGGTGTTGAGTAAATGTTTCAATTAACAAGAAATCACTTGGAGCCAACTTGGGTGCCCAAGATGCTTTCTTGGAATTAACTCCAATGCATGATAAGATATTTTTGAAGGCTCTATTAAGTGGGACCCTCTTTTGGGCACCATCTTTGAGGAAGATCTTTGTAATTATCACTGAAGTGAAGGATGAGTTGTAGCTTTAGTTTGGGACGCCCAAATGGGTAAAGCACATGTTCTAAGCTTTGGTCTTCACGGTAGAACTCAACTTGAAGCAATATGACGTACATTTTCAAGGGCTTGAGCTTGTGCATTGTAATTATCACCATTTGGAGATTACAAGGTTGCATATTGTCTCTATATCTCATTCAAGTTGAAGAGAGTTTTCATAATTGTTATTGCAGGTGTGAGGAAGATTGGTAAAGACAGAAGAAGCATTCTCAAGCAAGAATTGGAGCTATTGTAATTCAGAGATTGAATAATAGAATAATTCTTGGTGGAGGGTACATCTTATGTGATCTTTCTAATATCCTGTCTAGTTCTTCTATCAACTTCTCTCTTCATTCTACAATAGTAAAATGAATTAATCAAGATAATCACCCACAAAGAATATATGTAACAAAGAAAGAGCTTATTTAGATCAGCAATATTAAAGTTTTACAGAGTATTAAGCTAAGAAAACACCTCATTTTTCAACATTTGGTATCAGAGCTGAGGTTGGGTAGAGTATTGGGATGCATTTCTCTTAAAGTTTGAAGGATTTATTGGCTTAGTGGGAGCTCTTATTATTTTAGTAATTTTCTGATTTTGGAATTAAGTTTTTGTTACAATGAATTCAAGGTTAGATATTGAAAGGTTCAATGGTTCTAACTATGAAATGTGGAAATTAAAAATGGAAGATCTTCTTGAAGAAAGAGATCAATGGTTAGCGCTTAATAATGAGACAAAGACACCTACAACTATGTTAGATGAGGATTGGGCTAAGTTAGATAAAAAGGAAAGAGGAAAAATTAGATTGTGTCTTGCTGATGTTGTTCTTTTAAATGTTTCAGTGGAAACCAGTGCATATAAATTGTGGAAAAGAATAGGAGACATTTATCAAACAAAGAGTCTAACAAATAAGTTGTATCTGAAAAGGAAATTATATTCATTGAAAATGAAAGATGGTGATTCAGTAGAACAACATTTAAATGCTTTCAATTTAATTCCCAGTCAGTTAGCATCTGTAGATGTAAAGCTTGAGGATGAGGATAAGCGCATTTTATTGTTTTGCTATTTACTAGATTCTTGGGAAAATCTAATAGTTGCAATTAGTGGTAATGGTGCAAATCCAAAGATGGACAACATCATTCCTACTCTCCTATCAGAGGAGATGAGGAGGAAATCTAAAACTGGCTCCCAAGATTCCTTGTTTGTAAGAGGTAGGCCTAAAGAGAAGGAATCTAAAGCAGACAAGAAAGGAAAGGGTAAGTCTAAAGGATGGTCAAAAACCCCTGGTAAGAGTAAGGTAAAGTGTTGGAATTGCGGAAAACCTGGACATATTAAAAAGGATTGTAAGAGCAAGAAGAAGAGTACTAATGCTTCTACAGAAAAATCCAATGACAGTAATGATGCATTAGTCATTTCTTCTAATACTGTTGTTGATAACTCTTGGCTTCTTAATTCAGGTTGCTCCTATCATATGACTCCTAGAAAGGAGTGGTTCTCTAAGTATACTGCATATGATGGAGGAGATGTCTTCTTTGGAGACAACAACACAACAAAATTTGTTGGCAAAGGAGAGGTAAAATTGTGTTTCAGTGATGGTAGTGTTAATACCCTTAATGATGTTTTACATATTCCAGGACTTGCTAGGAATTTACTTTCTGTCTCTAAGTTTAATGATTATGGAATGCATGTGACATTTGACAAAGGTGGTTGCAGATTGGTGAAAGGGAATATGGTGGTTGCTAAAGGATCTCAGATTGGGACTTTGTTTAAGCTGAATACCTCCAATGTAAATATTTTATCAAATGTAACTGAAGCTGAAAATACATGTATGCTATGGCACCATAGATTGGGCCATATAGGTGAAAAAGGTCTTAGGACCATTCTTAATAAAAATTTGGTTGATGGTATTCTTAATTATAATATTGGCAAAAATGACTTTTGTGAGCACTGTGTGTTTGGAAAGCAATCTAGATTTAAATTTCCTAGTGGTACAAATAGAGCTAAAAGATTATTAGAGATTATTCACTCAGATGTAATGGGTCCTATGGATATTGACTCTATTGGAAAATCTAGATACTATGTCACATTTATTGATGATGTCTCAAGATACACTTGGATATATTTTACGCATAACAAATCTGATGTGTTTAATAAGTTTAAGGAATTTAAGGCTTTGGTTGAGAAACAATCAGATTATAAGATAAAAGTGTTGAGATCAAATAATGGTGGTGAGTATTGTTCTAAGGAATTTGATGATTATTGTAAGCATGTAGGAATAGTGAGATAGAAAACTACTCCATATACACCTCAACAAAATGGAGTAGTAGAAAGGATGAATCGAACCTTAATGGAAAGAGCTAGGAGTATGTTAAGTAGTGCTAAGCTTGAACGGTCCTTATGGGATGAAGCGGTATGTACTTTCTATTTAATCAATAGATCCCCTAGTTCATCTATTGAAGATAAAACTCCTTATGAGATGTGGTTAGGTAAGAAACCTAGTGTTGCACATTTAAGGATCTTTGGTTGTGAGGCTTTTGTTCGCGTGCCTCAAGAAAAGTGATCTAAATTGGATCCTAAAGCACATAAATGCATATTCATAGGTTATGGTGAAAATGTAAAAGGTTACAAGCTTTGGAATCCACTAACAAGAAAAGTTTCTTTATCTAGAGATTTTATTTTTAGAAAATTTAGAGCTTATTCAGGAGAAGAACAACCAAAGGAAAAGGATACTTCTCGAACAGTGCATTTTGAGACAAATACTGAGAAGCAACAAGATGCACATGTTGAAGAACAAGTGGATGAATCACAAGAAGAGAGTTCAGAGAGTTCTTCTGAAATAGAGGCTCAAGATGAGCATATTGAGGAACCAGAAGAAACTCCTTTGAGGAGATCCACAAGACAATAGAATCCTGTTGATAGGTATAGCCCACCTAATTTCCGTTGTATTTTCTCTTTAATGAGTACTATTGATGAACCCAATTCTTATAGGGAAGCTTTGTCCTCAGACGAGAACAAGCTTTGGTCACAAGCTATGGATGAGGAAATGGAATCCCTGGATATTTGTGACACATGGGATCTTGAGAGTTTTCCCAAAGATAGAAAGGCCATTCATTGTAAATGGATCTTTAAAAAGAATATTGGTGCAGATGGTAATCTCGAAAGGTACAAGGCTAGATTAGTAGCCAAGGGCTACTCCCAGAGAGAGGGAGTTGACTTTAATGAAATCTTCTCTCCTGATCCTAAATTAACTTCTATTAGATTCTTCTTATCTATTGCTGCTGCTTATGATTTTGAAATTGAGCAAATGGATGTGAAAACTGCTTTTTTGCATGGGAATCTTGATGAGGAGATTTATATGAAGCAACCTGAAGGTTTTGTTGTAAAAGGAAAAGAAGAATTGGTTTGCAGGTTAAAGAGATCTTTATATGGATTGAAACAGTCACCCAGAATGTGGTACCAGAAGTTTGATGCTTTCACATTAAAAATTGGTTATGTTAGGAGTGAGGAAGATCATTGTGTTTATATAAAAATTATTGATGATCAGCTTTTAATTATTATCTTGTATGTTGATGACATGTTGTTTATTGGTAATAGCAAGGTAATGATTAGAGAATTGAAAGAACAACTCTTGAGCACATTTCAGATGAAAGATCTAGGGGTTGCAAAATATATCCTCGGTATGGAGATTAGTAGAGATAGAGGTAACAAAAAGCTTTGCTTAAGTCAGAGTAATTATGTTGATACTATTTTGAAAAGATTTAACATGAAGGACAGTAAACCGGTTAATATTCCTTTACCAGTTGGCACGAAGTTAAGTTTAGATATGAGTCCTAAATCTGATTTTGATTTTGTGGAAATGTTTGAAATTTTGTATGCTAGTGCAATTGGTAGTTTAATGTATGCAATGGTTTGTACGAGACCAGATATAGCACAAGCAGTGGGAGTTCTTAGTAGGTTTATGTCTAACCCTGGTAAAGAACATTGGACTTATGTTAAGAGGGTATTTAGATATTTGCGAGGGACTTCAGATTACTGTTTAGTTTATCATGGTTCTAATAATACTGATATTATGAATAGATCATTGGACATACATGGGTTTGTTGATTCAGATTGGGCAGGAGATTTGGACAGTCGAAGGTTGACAAGTGGTTATGTGTATACTTTGTTTGGAGTTGTGATTAGTTGGATGAGTAAGAGGAAGCCCACAGTTGCTTTTTCCACCACAAAAGCAGAGTACATGGCTGCCTCACATGCCTCTAAAGAGGCAGCTTGGTTACAAAGGCTTGGGTCAGGTATTGGTTTTAATTGCAAGCAAGTTAGGCTTGTGTGATAGTCAGAGTGCTATTTGTTTAGCCAAAAATCCTAAGTATCATGCTTGTACTAAACATGTAGATGTTCAGTATCACTTTGTATGAGAAATGGTTGAGAGTGGGAAAGTATTAATTGAAAAAGTTGACACTTTAATTAATGCTGCAGATTATCTTACGAAGCCAGTTCCTACAGATAAGTTCTCGTGGTGCAGGAAGGCCATTGGCCTTGAGTCCTGTACTTGATTTAAATTTATTATTCCTTGTTTAGAATAATTGTTATTGCAGGTGTGAAGAAGATTGGTAAAGACAGAAGAAGTATTCTCAAGCAAGAATTAGAGCTATTGTAATTCAGAGATTGAATAATAGAATAATTCTTTGTGGATTTTTTTCCCGAAAGGGTTTCTCCACGATACATCTTGTGTGATCTTTCTAATATCCTGTCTAGTTCTTCTATCAACTTCTCTCTTCATTCTACAATAGCAAAATGAATTAATCAAGATAATCACCCACAAAGAATAAATGTAACAAAGAAAGAGCTTATTTAGATCAGCAATATTAAAGTTTTACAGAGTATTAAGCTAAGAAAACACCTCATTTTTCAACAGAAGATCCCAATAGCTCTAGAGAAATTGAACTCGATAATGACAATAACAGTACCAATAGTGAATAATTTTTAGATGCATGGATGCAAGGAGAACCGAGACTCATTTCTCAAAAGGTATATAGGTTCTAGAAAGTGTTTATGATACATAGCAAGCCCATAAGCCCTCCACAAACCACCACAAATGGAAACTTCCAACCAGTAGTTTTTTAAGTGGCTAATATTTGCCAATTGGCTAATAATTGAAATTAGGGTTTCAAAATTTGGCTAATAGTACAAGTTATAAAGCAACCTGAATCACCACATTTTTACAAAATTTTATTTTAGTTATGGTTAAATCGCCAAAACGTTTATTTTATTAAACTTTTAAACTCAACAAATCACCACAATATTTGATACCTAATTAGATAAGATTCACCTAAATTTTATAAGTTATAGTAAAAAAATGAAATTAATTTTCCAATAATATTATATAATTATTGGTTACTTTAAGACCATATTACCAATTTTTGATGTAGGAGAATCCAAGTGCACAGACAATCTTGCACATCAAAAAATATATTAATTTTATTTTTTGTGTTTTATCTTTCTTTTTCTTGTAGGCACAATTTAATTAAATCTTCAACTCCTCCAACATGGTAAGGTTTGATGTTGGGATTGTAAAAGGAAATCAATTTATTAATTGATTCAGTTATTAGTGGATTTAAAAATGTTTTCAAATTGTAATTTTCCTAAAAGGAAAAATCCCACAACCAGCCTGTGAGTGGGCATTTGTTGTAAATTGTAACTTTATTAAAAAAAATGAATTTTCATTTGTGGAAAAAAAAAAGGGGATGCAAGGCTTGGAGGAAGTGGAGAGAGTGAGTTGAGAGGTCGAAAGACAATTTTTGAATGACTATTGAATGCATATTCCAAGAAGAGGAAAACTCATGCCAAGAAAGGAGTCATGGAGATTCAGAAGGTTTGATTGGGAGAGGGAGATTACTAGAGTCGTACCTGAGGGGACCAGTTTCAGTAAAAATGGCATAACTTTCTCATATGGAATCGAAATCGAGAATTTCAAAATAATCCAGAAATTGAGAACAAGGTGCACCACACCTAGAAGGCATTTTAAATGATTTGTAATGATCAAAGAGCATGGGTAGACAAAATGTGACAAGTTTTAGAAGTTTTGAGATGGAAAAAGAGGAAAAAGGCAAGTAGAAGTGTGAAGGAGAGCATTTGGGTGCTCCATTCTCCATGCTCAGAAGTTGGAGAGGTGATGTTGTTGCTATTTTGATAATGTATGTAGCTGATTTCTAGGTTTTGTAAATCATATTTGTAAAAGTTGAAGGCATTCTTGCCTGTATATTGTTTCAAGGAGGATTTGATTTCTCAATGTGTTGTTGAAATTGAAGATTTAAAAATATTTTACATTGGATTCTTATTTATGAGAATGAATTTTATGTTATGGCTGCTTGGATGGGTTGTTTGACAAAACCCCCCATCCTTGATTGCATCAAATGGTATCAGAGCAGGAAGATTGGCTAGGATGTGTTGTAGTAGAAATTTATTTTTCTTGGATATGTGTTGAGAAAAAAAAATTGAAGGATTGGGGTTTGTTGGAATGTGCGAGTGTGAATTTTGTTGCAGGTATGAAAAAGGACTTGTGACTTTATCCTCCAGTAGAGGTTAAAGCTGGGTAGAAGGTGCATGAGAGAGAAGTGTGTCTTCCAGAAACTATTTGTTGGGTAGAGGATAAGCAAGAGTGAGTTTGTTGCAGGGAGGAGCTACGACTGCAAAGGGTTGATACCCTGAAGTGAGAGAGATTGTTGCAAGGAGGACTTGTAATTGTAGAGGGACTTGCGAGTCTCTGAAGATGTTTTTCAAGAAGACGACAAGATGGGTCATGAGAAGGCCTGTGAGGATTTTGTTAGAATCCAAGATCACCTACATGCAAGATGGATACCTGTCACATGCAAAAGATATGAAGAGCCAAAACAATGCTCTGTAAACCTCTCAGTAAAAATGCATTAAGAGAATCAATTATTATAAAGTGATCAATCCTTATGAAGGAGATCACGAAACCCTAAAAAGGGAAACCCTAAATGCTTAAGTAATAAAGAGGAATAAGTGACTTAATTAATTAATCAATGTGATGTAATTAATTAAGCATAATAACTTATTACTCTAACACCCCCCCTTAAGATGAACTTAGGAAGTAGCTAAAACACTAGAATAAGATGCATGAAAGCAAAGATGGGTCCCGACAACGAGGCCTGATCAGGTACCCATTTACAAATGCAAGAATGGAGTAGAGAAGGAAAAACCTAGTGGGACAAAACCCCCCTACAATGAGATTACATGCTGCAAAGAAGCACTGGAAGAACTCTGTAGAGTAACACTGGAACCGCAATCTGACAAGCAAGGAAAGATATCTCTGTCTACAACTGAAACCAAACCGGAATCAAAATAATGTGACAGCAGACCTGATGCCACAGAACACTTGAAAACTCCAAACTGGAACAACCCTGGAATCTATGAAGTAGCAAAAAATTATTGAATGATATATTACTGTAAACGAAGTGCAAAGATGCAAGATGCACCCTCCCAACTGCCAAAATATCCAAGTAATCGCCAAACAATCCATCGGGCCAAATCTGAACTAACTGATAAATCTGGGATAGATACAAAAAAAGTGCATGGACAGCAACATAGAGCTCCTCAATACCTTTCCAACGCCGCAAACTAGGCAAAAATCGGAGATCATGGCAAAAAGTTATGAGCTTGGAAGTCCAAAAACAACATCTGACTTCAAACAGCAATAAATGCAGTAAAATAGTAAAATACTGAAAAATAAACTACACCAAATGAAATTGCTTGGAACCAGCTTTCCGGCGATATCTCGTTTGCCCGATTTTGATACCGTATGCCCAAGTTATGGCCAAAAGAAAAAAACTGCTCTTTTAGGAAAAACTAGGGTTAAGAGGGCAAAGAGGGCCGGCCGTACGTATGACGTCATCACAACGTCATGCTGACGTCATAAAAAACCGAGCATAAATTTGACGGCCATCTGGCCGTCGCCGCAAAAAAAAGTCCCCCTGCAAAAGGAAAAATTTTGGCCCTTGGTCGTGCATGTGACCGCGGGCTGGTGCTGGAGGGGCTGGATCGGTGGCATGGGCGGAGCCCTTGGTCCCCATATGACCGCGCCAGTGGAGCTGGAGCCCGCGGGGGCTTGCTGTGCCGGTGGAGCAGCGGCGGCGGAGTCTGGAGGGGGAATGTGGAGGCGGCGGTGGGCCGCTGGTGGCGGCGGAGCGGCAGTGGTGTAAATGGGCGGTGGCGGCGGTCCAGTGACCGCCCGGTGGCCGCCGGGTGGCGGATCTTCATTTCAACTGGAGCCGCCGGCACTGTTCACCAAAAACGTGTTTTTTTTTGATTTTTTTTTAAAATCCACGCCTCGATCTGTGTGCTGGGAGGCCGTACGGCCTCCCAGACAAATTTTTTTTGCCTTCTCCACCAACTTGCACCAAAATAGACAAATTTTATATGAAAATGGGGGTTTTTGGGCGTTGCAGACTCAATGGCGAGGTCCGTTTTGTCCCAAAATGCATAGAAAATTAGGCTACCCCCAGATTCAGTCAAAAAATTGCATGTGGAAACCCTTGCACCCAAAACTCACGAAGAGGCCATATCTTCAGATCACGAACAAGTAGCTGCAGGTCTGGAGCTCTGATACCACGTTAGAATCCAAGATCACCTGCATGCAAGATGGATACCTGTCACATGCAAAAGATATGAAGAACCGAAAAAGATGTTCTCTGTAAACCTCTCAGTAAAAATGCATTAAGAGAATCAATTATTACAAAGTGATCAATCCTTATGAAGGAGATCATGAAACCCTAAAAAGGGAAACCCCTAGTGTGCACACTTAATAATTAATAATTAATTATTAATGTGCCTAAGTTTAGCTTAAGTAATAAAGAGGAATAAGTGACTTAATTAATTAATCAATGTGATGTAATTAATTAAGCATAATAACTTATTACTCTAACAGATTTTACCTATGGAAGATTGGAAAGAAAAGAGGTTTACAAAATGGGTTTTTGAAGAATTAAAGAAGATTGAGGCTAGAGTGGAAGCCTTGGAAAGATATTACTTTCTTGAAAATTTGTGAATGTAGAAAAGAAGAACAAAATTGTAGTAGTAGAAGTAGCAAAAGATAAGAAAGTTGAAGAGGAATATGTGGGCATGAAGGAGTCCCATTATTTTTCTAACAAAAATGTATTTGCAAATCAATTTATGTATGTGAAGAGAAGAAAGAGGAAAAACAAAGATTTGACAAAGAGGACGACAAAAAGGAGAAAGAGAAAATGAAGAGTTGTAGTCCTATAATGAAAGTGACATGGAAAGAAGAACATGTGGGATCAACCCACGTGATTGTGGTTAAAGAAAAGAAAGAACATAAGAGAATCATAAATAAGGAATGGAGAAAGAAAGAGGAGAAAAGAAAATAGAAGATTTGTTTGAAGGAGAGGTAATAGAGGAAATGAAGGTGGGAAGAGATGAATTCCCTATTTTATGTGCTAACATTGTTTTGGATGTAGGTGAAGAAAGGGGTACAGTGGAGAGTCATACATATGGAACTGAAAAGGAAAGGATCCTCATGCAAGAGGATAATAAAGAAGAGAAGAATAAATTTGTAGTTGAGAAAGAGGTATTGTTTAAAGATATTGATGTTGATTTGTGTGAAGAAAATATAAAAGAATATGTTGAAGTAAGTGAATGTGAAGTGGGGGAAGCAATTTATCTTTGGAAAGACATAAATATGTTGAGTAAAATGGCACATTTGAGTGCAATGGAGAAGGTAGAAGAAGAGTATAACAAGATTGTAAAAGATAGTCGAAAAGAAAAGGTTGGGGCAGCAGTAGAAAAGCAAGAAGACAAACATGTAAAAGGTTATTTATGTGATATTCATGAAAATGAATTTGATGTTATGTTACTTTCAAAGGATTTTAATAAAATTATGGATATCAAAATGAGTGTAAGGGATAGTATTGTCATAAAAGAAGGTGAAATTGTAGAGATAGAGAATAGTCAAGTTGCAACAAAGTTTTTTGTTCACGAGGGCATGGAGATGATTCAAAATTTGGGGTAGAAATGTGAAGAAGAATGCATAAAAAATATCTTAAGTGAAAGAGGTGAAAGAGCAACAGAAAATAAAGAAGATGAATTATTAATGCAGATTGCAATAGTTGAAAAGGAGTGGCTTGCATTGACAATGGGTGAAGCAAAATTTGTGGCATTGAAAGGTGAGGTAAAATTTGCATCTTGTGAATATTTTGATGAATTTAATTTGTATGTAAGTGATATGATTAAAATTGAAGGCTATGAGGATATTGAAAAAGGATGTTGCAACAAGAAAGGAGGAAAACAAAATAGAGGAAGAAGAAAGTGAAGAACGAATAGGTGAAGGGAATGTGCAAAGTGAATTTATTGACTCCTATGATTTTTTTAATGTTGATTTCTATGCAGAAGTTAAGAATGATAAAAGGAAGTGGGAAGATGAAACTTGGTACAACAAGATGAATTACATGAGAGGAAGAAAGAGGGGAAAGATGAAGGAAGGGAGAGATAGGACGTTTCAAAACAAGGAGAAGAAGAAAATTCAAGTAGATAAGGAAGAAAGGTGGATGATGAACAAACATAGGATATTCAAATGTTCATGAGTTCTCACTCATTAAACATTTCATTTACCTGGGTTGTTTGATGCAGGAGCATCTGGGTGCACGGACAGTCCTGCACATCAAAAAATATATTAATTTTAATTTTTGAGTTTTGTCTTGGTTTTTCTTGTTGGCACAATTTAATTAAATCTTCAACTCCTCCAGCATAGTAAGGTTTGATGTTGGGATTGTAAAAGGAAATCAATTTATTAGTTGATTAAGTTATTAGTGGATTTAAAAATGTTTGCAAATTGTAATTTTCCCAAAAGGAAAAATCCCACACCCAACCTGTGAGTGGGAATTTGTTGTAAATTGTAACTCTATTAAAACAAATTGAATTTGCATTTGTGGAAAAAAAAAAGGGGGATGCAAGGCATGGAGGAAGTGGAGAGAGCGGGTTGAGAGGTGGGAAGACAATTTTTGAATGGCTATTGAATGCATATTCCAAGAAGAGGAAAACTCATGCCAAGAAAGGATTCATGGGGATTCAAAAGGTTTGACTGGGAGAGGGAGATTACTAGAGTCATACCTGAGAGGACCAATTTCAGTTAAAATGGCATAACATTCTCATACGGAATCAAAATCGAAAATTTCAAAATGATTTGAAAAGCTAAGAATGAGGCGCACCAAACCTAGAAGGAATTTTAAATGATTCATGATGATCAGGGAGCATGGGTAGACGGAATGTGATGGGTTTTAGAAGTTTTGAGATGGAAAAAGAGGAAAAAGGCAAGTAGAAGTGTGAAGGAGAGCATTTGGGTGCCCCATTCTCTATGCTTAGAAGTTGGAGAGGTGATGTTGTTTTGATAATGT
Source organism: Sequoia sempervirens (assembly GCA_007258455.2). Taxonomy (NCBI): domain Eukaryota; kingdom Viridiplantae; phylum Streptophyta; class Pinopsida; order Cupressales; family Cupressaceae; genus Sequoia; species Sequoia sempervirens. Next base: position 72,060,184 of record VDFB02109042.1, on the reverse strand, counting down.
CTGTAGCTGATTTCTAAGTTTTGTAAATCATATTTGTAAAAGTTGAAGGAATTCTTTCCTGTAGATTGTTTCAAGGAGGATTTGATTTTCTCAATGTGTTGTTGAAATTGAAGATTTAAAAATATTTTCCATTGGAGTCTTATTTATGAGAATTAATTTTATGTTATGGTTGCTTGGATGGGTTGTTTGACAAAACCCCCCATCCTCAACTACATCAATTTTTAATCACCACAAATTTTTTTATTGATAATCTAATGGTTGGGGTTGTATTCCATGGTTAAAATATACTCATAGAGCTTCATTTCCCATCAAGCACAAAATTGTATTTGATCTGTTGAAGATTTATAATCTGACAACCAGTGTTAAATTTTGTGAGCCAAAATGTACGCACAAAGCTCCAATGCCCATGGGGCCTAAAATTGCATTTGGCATTGGATCTTTTAGGGTACAATGTGGCTCATGAAATAGAACCAAAATGGTTAGATTATAAATAAAATCAACTGTGGTGAAAAATAGCTTAGGGATAGTTTAAAATATTAAATATTTGATTTAAAATATTAATCAATTAAGGAGTTATAGACACAAGCACTACACCTTAAACTATTCAATCATGAGCACCCTCAGGCCCTTATTTTTCCATAGGAATTTATTATTTTATAAGGAAGGATTCACCATGGTAATTAATGCAATTTCCTATTTTTTGTGAAGATTCGCCAAGATTTTCTACAATTTTCTAGTGATTTAAAAATCACCAATAAAATTAATATTGTTTAAAAAGAAAAGGAAATAGTTGCATATATAAATTAATATTTTTTCCCAAAAATGAAAGATTCTCTAGGATTTAATATTTTTTCAAGAGGAGTTTCTTAAATTTATCACTGATTTCAACAAAAAAACCACTAATCCCACATTCCCTGGCCATATCAAAACATAAAATGTCAAAATACTCACTACATCGAAAAACAACAAGTCGACCTAAGATATAAGCATAGAAGTAGACCTCAGTTCCGCAAAAGTAGAACCGGGAAGAATGCCTCGGATAATTACGTAGCTTTCCCCGACAATTGATAGTTGGGTGGGCCCGCTCGCCTAGATATCGACCTATAGATAGATAGGGACTTCACCATTCATAGGGCTTTCATGTGATGGATAAGAGGCGGAGGCGGAGTAGTAAACGGATAGGTTCCATTCAATAGCAGTTCGAGATGGAGATCCGACCGGCAGCAGCACCCTTTCCTATTCCCCCCCAAGCAGAGGAATAAGGAATTCTATTTTGGGCGGAGCCGGCGTCCCCCTCCCTCCAATTAGAGTTGGTGGGTGGGAGAATAAGGGCCCCCCACCAGAACTGCAGGGTGGGAGGAAAGTGACGAGCCCCCCACCCATCCCCACACACGCGGAGCGTAGCGTAGTGAACCACTCGGAGATAGTTCTGCTTGCAGAAATCTTTGCCGGCAACAATGATAGTCCTCCTAAGTTCCCACCCCGAAGCTACGCTGACGAACCTCTCTTCTGCCTGCCCTGCCTTATTTTAGTTGCAGAAATCGAGGGCATCTACCTATAGTCAGGGCCGCACTCGGCTCGGCTATATATCGAGTAAGCTCTACGCATATAGTCTAGTCTAGTCTAGTTACGTATGTAGTTATAGTCGAGTCAACGGACTATCCTATCCGAAACCAGTGCAGTGTGGCCCGAGGGGGAGGTCTGGTTCCTTGCTCATTGCCCCTTGTCCCCCATAAGAGCTAAGAGGCGAGGCCAACTATATTAGCAACAGGGGCGGCTATAAACCAATCCAAACCAATCTATCTGGGCTGAGACCGGGGAGTGTATATAGCATATAGCATATAGAAATAGTGGGGGTGGGGGGGTCTCGTCCCGAGATCTGGTCAGGTCTGGTCATAACCCGAATCTGGTAACTGTCTGTCCACTGTCCGGCTGGCTACACGAATACAAGACAACCTATCTCTATCTGGGCTCGACAACAGTTATATGGATAGATAGACAGATAGATAGGGCCATCTGGGCTGGGATCTGGCATTCCATATTCTCCCCACTATCTCTGCGGGAGGTGGAGGGGGCCAATCCCCCAGATAGATATAGGCGAGCCTGGCGGTAGGGCCCTATATATCTATCTGGCCGATCAGAATCTGCTAGTGGCCCTATATATCTATTTGGCGTATTCTGCTAGCGCGAGGGGAGTTTGGCCCCCCTATATAGCACAGCACAGCATAGCATAGCACGGATATTTGGCTAGCGGGAGGGCCCTATATATCTATCTGGCCGCCCTGCCCTATATATTGCCAACGGGAGGGCCCTATATACCTATACATCTATCTGGAGGCGGTAGGGCTTCAATGAGCCTAATCCGTGAGCCTAGCCTCTAGCCTTTAGCCTAATCCGGTACGGTTACGGAGCCTTAATCCGGGCTAGTAACGGTAATGATCCTAGCCCGATCTGGTCCCTGGGGCGGCCCTAAATTCTAATTGCCTCTCTCTCCCGTCCCGCCCCATTAGATAGCATAGATAGATGTTCGCTCACCCCGACGTCAGATAGTCGCCCCTCCCCTGCCCCTGCTTTATTGGTAGAGGGAGTAGAGGGAGTGGAGTAGTGGAGATGGGTGCTGCGGAAGGAATATTCTATAGGGCGGTTGTGGGTATAGTATAGACTGAGGGGTGGGCCCTAGTCTAACCGCGGAGGATCCTTCCGTCTGAGAAGAGCCGGCGCCCAGCCTAAGTGTTCGGTGTTCAATCGAGGCCGACCAGGCCGGCTATAGTCTAGTCGGGCCCATATCCCATACCATATATACAGAGCCCATATCCCATATATACAGAGGGGAGGGTGCCGACGGGCCCAGAGGCTATATAGACTGTAGTTAGGCTCGAGGCCGAGCCCTATATACCCAGAGGCTCTATATACTGTAGTTAGGCTCGAGGCCGAGCCCATGGGCCCTCTCCCTCGGCCTCCCATATATAGATAGATCTCGAGAGCCTACTGATGATATTCTCTTCCTCTTCTCTCCGGACGGTTCTCTCTTCCGGATGGACCCCCCTGGGGCAATCCGATCTCCCCAGCCGATTCCGATCTCCTCTCATAAGCAACCTCTCCCGAGCAGCCGATCAGCGGATTAGAATGGAGAGATAGGCATGGGCAGAGGGGCCATCTATCTATCTATATGTGGTGCACCATTGATTCGACCGCCTCCCGACTATATCTATATACAGGTAGGTCATTTATGCACCACCCCACCATTCATGCCATGCACCCCTATAGATCCATAGGCGCCCCTATATATATCTATGAAAACCCCCCTATCCATATATGGGTGGGGGGGGGGGGACTATAGCCGACGGGACTATCCACCATATAGTGAGGGAACCACCTAGCTATAGCTATAGCTGTATATAGGGGCGGGGCAGTCGAGGGAACCCATAGTTCTCGAGGCGAGGGAACCCCCTTTGTTCACTCCATAGACGGGATAGGGATATGGGTCCCGCATTGCCCACCATATAGCGAGGTATCTAATCTCTACTCTAGTCGAGGTTCACTAATCTCGTCCATATCTTCAGTCGAGGGTAGATAGATAGTTCGGGGCTACTCCACGTATAGAATCTAGGCTTTCATATCACGTATACGATCGTCATATCACGTATACAGCTATATGGAGTAGGCCAGAGAAAGGCAGGCTCCTCTCGCTCATAGAACGAGAGGCGGTACGGAATATGATTCGTCGTTTTCGGAGATGGAGTAAGCTCCAGTAAATCGGTATCGTTCGACCTCGAAAATATTCTCTCTTGGCACGCGGTCCTAATCCCTCTCGTCCAACTATCGGCAGCAAACATCGAGGTACCATCCTCCGAGGAGAGGATGAAGATCCCGATTCCTAGTATAGACTCCACACACACCATATGGTTTTCGCCACTGGCGCTGGCTTCTGAAATCGAGCGAGTTCTATATCCGGTAATGTTCGTCGTTCTCGGAGATAGAGTAAGCTCCAGTGAATCGGTATCGTCCCACCTCGGAAATGGGGCCTAATCCATCCCGTCCAAGACAGCGAGAGGGCAGACGGACTAGTATAGTAATATGGCCCCGGGATGCCCCATTATAGTTGTTGTGGAAATGAACAAACTTGAAATGACGATTATATATGCTTTAATTGAGCCACTTCCCAAATCCATGCTGTTGAGCTCTGATATAGAAGGCTCCGCATGCTTGCTCTGGACTTTCAATATCCGGCGGACTAGAGCATCTGAGTCGCTAGGAGAAGGACCGGGTGGACGGCCTGCCCTGATCAAAAAGAAGGACCAATCATGATAAGATAATTACAAATTTAATATTCAGGTTTAATTATAAGCAAGCACCAAGTAGGCCTGCATTTGAATGTCAATTTCCTCAACCTAACCCTATAAATATAAAAAGGGATAAAAAAATAATATTACACAACTAAACCTAAGTCAAGTCATAGAGTTAGAATATAATGTACTATAATTTTCTCATACACATAAAATATGAAATAACTCACCAATAAAAAAAGAGTTGTACGAAAATACCAAGCAAAAAAATGCGAGAAGATAAGAAAACAACTACACCATTTAATACACTCATCTTACAATAAAATTACAGAGCGCCAAAAGGTTAAAACTGACGAGGAAAGGAAGAAATGTGCTACTGCACACTTTGTCCTAAAGTCCCAGATCAACACACTAAAGAATACTTAAGAGGATTGCAATGCACTTTACCATTTCTGTCTACAATGTCCAACAATGATAGCTACAATTAAGGCCCAAATAGATCAGCTAGAAGTTTAGATACTTTAGAGAGAAATAATATATAATTCCCTCCAAGATACCGATGGCTAGTCTCGAGTGTAGATAGAAGCACTACATGCCCAATTTCAATAGTTACAAGATTGAAGGGATAAAATTTGAAACAAATTCCACCAATTGAAAGAAGTAGTAAGCCTAATATTAGCACAACAAATGGCACAGAAGATCCAAATTTCCCAAACACTTTCGAAGGCAAAGCGGTTGCTACTATAGGTCCAAGTCCAAACTCAACAATTACACTTAGCCAAAACATAGTGGAAGAACACTTTTACTAAACTAAAGGAGATATATAAGGATATTATTCCATCCAAATAGAGTTGACATGAGGAAAGTTCAACATTTTGAAAGAGGGGATGGTGTTGATAGGAAAGAACAACAATTCAAATGCCACCAAGCAAATCCTATCACATTTTTCCACAAAGAGCTTGTAGACCATAAGATTGAAAAAGATGTCATCTAGGGTAGGGATAGGATAGATGGGTCACATCCCATCCTGTAGATATATATAGGAAAATATATGAATAAAAAAGGAAGAGAGATGTATGCACAAGCATATATGTGAAATTATATGTAAGAAGATATATGTATAAGAATGTATGTGTGTGGGAATATATGCAAGAAGAAGAGAAAGATGTACAAAGTATAGGGGAAGATATATGAATGTAATCCATTGATATAAATATAATGATATTGGAATTTTATATATATGGTGTTATTTGATATTATGAGTGCATAATGTTTAGTTAATCCTCTATTTGAATCAAACCATTAATACCTTTATATGATTGAATCCAAGGTATAAACTACAACACTCAGAAAGTACTTGAGGCTTAGAACTCCAGTCTATGTTTGCCCAATTTTTTTGCTAATAGTCCTAGAGGGCAACCTCTTGTCATGATGTATTTTTTTGAAACATATTGGCATATGACTTTTGAAAAGCTCTCAGGCCTCATTTTGCAAATATCACTCTTTCTACCTTAAAGACAATTGCTCTTGATTGGTGTTAGCAATTAATTTAAGTTGGGGTATACAATCCATTATGCCCTTCACTTTTTTCACACACCAAAAAGATAGTGATGCTATCATAACATCTCATGAACATCTTTGTAGCACTTTATTAGAGTTAACCAGTAAACAGTGTGTTTTCTTGGCCCATAATTTTTGATATTGTTGGCATGAAACTCACCTAGTGAATATCAGAATTCACTAGCTTGTGTTGTTTTCATTTACTTCTTGTGAGGGTCACCTAGTAAATATCAAAATTTTCTAGCATGTGGTTCTTTCACTTATTCATGAAACTTACCTAGTGAATATTAAACTTGATCACTAGCATGTGGTGCTTTCACTTATTCATGAGTCACCTAGCAAATATTGGACTTTGCTAGCCCAACTTATGAATGCCATATTTGATATGGATCCTAGTAATAATATATGTATATTTCTATTCCATGATACCATACCTTTCATATTTTTGTATGCTTCATGTTTTCTTTGTGTATACTTTATGTTTGCTTCATATATGCTTCATTTTTGCTTCATGTTCTCTTCGTATTTGCTTTGTGTTTGCTTCATGTATGCTTTGTGCATGTTTGGATTACCATATATTTTGTTGCATCATGTCTTATATGTGTGTGTATTCCTTTTATCTTAACATTGGTGTTTGGTAGGATCCTAAGCCTAGGGATTATCACATCTCTCAGTTTAGTGTTATCTTACCTCCTTAGTGTTTTGACAAAAATACTCTTTGTCTTCTCCATAATTTAGTGTGAGTATGAGCATAAGTTCATTCCCTCACTAAAGTGGGGGCTAAATGTAGTGTCGTAAATTGTCACCCTTGACAATTTCACACTAGGTTTGGCACCCTTTAAGTACATGTGCCTAATAATGCTTATGAGTTACCCGTTTAATTTTTGTTTTCAAGAAATTTAATTGATCTTTATTTACCAAACTTTGGAAAATCTAAAAGTGCCTAGACTAGGGAACCTAATGCCCCTATCCCATCTTATCATGTCGTAAATTAGATTTTATTGCCGGCCTCAATATATTTAAGAATCAAATTTAGTTATTGGTTAATCTTAATGAAAAATATGTTTAAATCCATATATTTATGAGTTATTTCCTCCTTTTTAACTCCTAATGAATATCTAAGCAGAAGATCAAATGCATAATTATATTCAATTACAGTCTGCAACATATCAACAAATCCATGGGGTGACCAAGGGTAACCTTGGACTAGTAGGAAGTGGGGGAGTGTTAAGAGATGATAAAGGTAGGTTTATTTCACCAGTGGCACTCCCTTTGGGTATTCAAACAAACCACTATGTTGAAGCTGCAGTGACCTACAATGGTCTTAAGCTAGCCTATTCCAAGGGCTATAAGAAAGTTTGGCTTGAAGGGGATTCACTCAACATAATTCAATGTATTAAGCAAGAACACACTCCTAGTTGGTCTATTAATACTTTCATTAGAGACTCTCTAAACATGATTAAAAAATTTGAAGAGATAATGATTGCTCATATATATTGTGAGGGGAATAAGCTTGTAGATGTGTTCACCAATGAGGGTGTAAATTGTGAATCATTAAAAAATTGGGAGGGGTATGCCTCCATACATATTGAAGCTCACACCATTATCGACAATGAGTGCTAATAGGGATACTAAGGACCGATGGAATGTGGGGGTAATGAATATTGGACACTTCACACACTTTCTTGGTGCTAAGACTATTTCCATCCTTTATTTCATTTAGTGGTGCCTGAGGATTAGTATTATTGTCTTGTATTTTGGGAGCATAAAGAATATCAAAGTTGTTGCAATGGGGGGAGAGAGGAGCAGAGTGGAGCTCCTTTCCTATGATGGGGTCCACCAAAACCATAAGGTTTGGAGGATTGTGGAGGAGGGAGCCCTTGCTCCCTACTTGGAGAAGCTTCATGGCCATGACCCCGAGGCTACAAAACTCCTTATTAAAGGCTATAAAATAGAGTGTTGAGTGTGCATGGGAGGGAAATGGCTATTGATGAGGATGTTATAGCCAAAATTATAGGGATCCCGATGCATAGTAGATATTTTTTTAGAAAAAAAAAAGTGAATGATGAAGCCTTGAACCATTTCTTCAAGGGTAACAAGTGCAGTAATTTGGTGAAGCTTTCTTCCTCGAGTTATGATTACTTGTCTATTAAACCAATATGTGCAGAGGTAGTTGAGGTCATAATGAGGTACATTAATTTGGATGGAAGATTCACAACTATCTATGGTGTGCATTTTATTTTCCTTAACCATTTTCATCACAAAATTTTGGTCTCCTTTCCATACTTTCTTTTGGCTTATTTGGACCATGATTTAAAGGATCATTATAAAAACCCTAAATTACTAATTTTGCATGAATGGTTAATCCTTCTCATTATGGATTTTGTGAAAGATAAAACCCCAAAGATAGAGCTTAAGGGGAAGCTTAATGTTAATAGGAAACAAAAACCTATGATGGTTCACTACTCAAATATGTGCTCTAGCACTAGCGAATATGAGGAGGAAGTGTTGGTGTAATTAATTATTAATTACAATTTGCAGAAGTTTACTTAGGCTTTATTTAATTCCTAAGTTATAGGTTTTTATCCTTATCTTGTTGAGCTATCTTGTTGCTCAAGATAAGATTAATTACACCAACACCCCCCATAAGTGCAACTTAGGGAGAAGTAAATTATTATGAAAAGATGAGTCCCGACAACAAGGCCTGATCAGGTACTCATTTACAAATGCAATGAGGAGGTAGAGAAGGAAAACCCAGTGGGACAAAACCCCCCTACAATGAAATGACTGTTGCAAAGAAGCACTGGAAGAACACTATGGAGTAACACTGGAACCGCAATTTGACAAGCAAGGAAAGATACTTCTGTCTACAACTAAAACCAAAACTGGAATCATGATAATGTGACAGTAGACCCGATGCCACGGAACACTGGAAAAATCACAAACTGGAACAACCCTGGAATCTGTGAAGCAACAGTAGATGAGATGATGACATAATCTGGAAACCGTGTATCTCGATGCTGATGCCAAACTGTGATTGAAACTCTTCCATCGGAAGGAGTACCATGAAGACTCTGGAACATTAACCATAAAACCATGGACCTCAAACTGAGAAGAATTTGAACCAATGAGGATCAAGAAACATAATCTCTCAACTGAAGTGTGAACTGATGAATCCGATATGTGTCAAGCAATAGAAAAAAAAAGTGGCCAAAAGAAACTAGGAGACCAGATATAACCCATGTGAGCTATCATCAAATCAAAAATGGATATGGAGATCAAAGTGAAAACTACACTCTAATTAGATTTAACATGGTATGGGATTGTGGTTCCAGTGTTACTCCATAGTGTTCTTCCAGTGCTTCTCTGCAACAGTCATCTCATTGTAGGGGGGTTTTTTCCCCCTGGGTTTTCCTTCTCTACCTCATCATTGCATTTGTACATGAGTACCTGATCAGGCCTTGTTGCTGGGACTCATATTTGCATAATAATCTACTTTTCCCTAAGTTGCACTTATGGGGGGGTGTTGGTGTAATTAATTATTAATTACACTTTGCATAAGTTTACTTAGGCTTTATTTAATTCCTAAGTTATAGGTTTTTATCCTTATGTTGTTGAGCTATCTTGTTGCTCAAGATAAGATTAGGTTTATGCATCTTTGCTTTTATAAAGAAAATTATCTCTTGTAATTATTTGTACTTCGAATATATCAATTTGCACATCTTTTGCAAATCTCTTCTTTTTCGTTTTTTCTCTTCTATGGAAGGTGATTTTTCTGGTTTGCAATCATATCTTGGTTTCTAACAGGAAGAAGGTGATGACTTTGTGGAGGTGTATTCTCTGCCACCTTTAGAGGAAGAGGATCCCAAGAAATGGAAGAACTCAAGGAAGAATAATTCCCCAAAAAAGAAAGCAAGAAGGCATATTTCTTGGTACGAGGGTTCCCAGACAGGGGAGGAGAATGAAGGGGATAACACTAATTTGAAGGGGAATAAAATAATGAAAACTAAAGGTGTTGCAAGAAATAAAAGGAGAAGGTTGTTGAAAACATGAATAAAAATGAACCCTCCGTCGAAGATGGATAGTGAGAAGGATGGACAGGGTACTAATAATACCCCTTATATTTCAAAGGACTTTACCTATCTCCATGAAAATAGAGAATATATTTATGATATCCTAGAACTAGCCAAAGAAGGGGTAATGAATCATTTGAGCTCTCAAAAGGGTTATTCCTTGAAATTAACAAAATTAATATTAAAATTAGAGCCCTACAAGAGAAAAGTTATAGCGAGGAAAGGGATCAGCCTGGACTTGGGGACAGGGATTTGAAGAATAGGATTGATGACATGAAGAACTTCATAAATGATTTAAAAATGGATTTTGAGAAATGTATGACTAACCTAGAAGAAAAGATAAAGGAAACTAATTAAAATATAGAAAAAAAATTGAAGATTAGTCATTGTTCTATACAACATAGCGTCAAGGGGATCAAAATTTTAACTCAAAAACCCAAAGAGCTAAGAGAAGAGAAAATAACTAAAGTGATCCCTAAGGAGATTACAAAGGAAGAACATAACAGTAAGGAAAAAGGTAAGAAGTTAATGTAGACTGAGACTAAGGGGCCCAACTCTAGGACTTGTGGGAGAAGGAAAAAATATTTTAAGGAGAAGAAATAGTTGTTGAACCTTGCTAATCTTCATTTGAACTTCTATAATCAGGAACTGGAAGTGGTGAACACTCTTAAGAATATGAAGTAGAAGTTTCTTTTTGTTGTTTTTTTCTTTTAGTTTGTTGTTGGTTGGTTGTTGTTTGGCTATGCTTTATCTTGTAGTAGTATTTTGTTTGTAGGGTTTAGGGTCCCTCCAAAACCTTATTTTCTTGTTAATAAAAAACATATCAATAAATTCATCTTCATGCATTGTAATATGTTTCATGTTTATGTTTATTATCATTATGTGTACTAACACTTGCAAGATCTCCAACCATCCTCCTATTTCTTCTTGTATGTGATGATCAAAGTGACTTTGGTCCAACAAGAATTTTAGATTTGAGTGGTAAGTTTCATTTGTGTTCATTATCATTCATATTTATTTATTTTCCTCTACTCCTTCCAGAGCACACACTCTTTTATCATTTATAATTGTCTTTGTGGAGATGGAAACACCAAAACGTGGTTTGACCAAGGAAATCCCCTATATGGCACAACCCTTCTCCATCTACCTATTTTTCAAGTTACTGGTCTAAAGTTTATTGAAGTGGATTTGAGATCTCAAGGCTTAAAATTCCTAGTTCATTCATGCATGCACTACTTATCAACAAATTAGGGCAAGTTAATTATATGCACATTGTCGGACTTTGGAACTTGATCTTAATTGGCAGAGACGTTCATATTGTGGCGCATCTGTGCAAGTTATAAAACCCTAAAATTCAATAATTTTGGACTAGGGCGCCCAACACCCTTGTCTTGCCAATTCAACTCCAGATTTTAATGTTAGGTTCTTCTATGTCTACACTCTTTAGATCTGATTTCTATTTTTGTCTTCTTGTTCTGCATTTTTTGGATTTTGTTACAATTTATCACTTTGATCCTAATTCACCTAGTTCACTACATCTTCTTATCCTCACACCCACAATAAATAAAAAGGGACCAAAACCTTGACCATCTTGTTTGGCTCTCCCTTGAGGAAATCACCCAAGCAAGGTCTCTTAGTTAATTTTTTGTCCCTTAATGTTTTAAGGTGGAATTATTGATTTAGGTTATGGTGTTTAGCCTATATCCCATTTCACCATATAACAACATCAACCATAAGTCCAATTAGGTTCCTCTATAGAAATAACAATCCAATTGGAAGGAGAAATAAAAAGTTTGATATATTAGTTGAGTGGATGAGGGAAAGAAAAATAAAAGATAAAGAAACAAATAATTTCAAAGTATGAGAAAGAAAAATTGAATCATATGCAACAAAAATGGTGAAATGGTCACAAATATTTATGCATGAAAATAGAGAAGCTAGAAGATACCCGTAACAATATTTCCATATTATATATTACATTAACAAGACACAACTCAAGTACAAAAAAAGACCTAGATAGACATACTAGAGTCTCAAAATCTACAAATATTAGGGAGTTATAACATTTGACTAATTTGAATGGGTAAAAATGCCAATAGAGGCATTTCATCCCAACATAGTCAACTAAGTGAGAAAAGGATGAATTCCATAGAAGGGGTTGAAATTGGAAGTAAATATATATCTATCACTAATATCAAATATTCTTTAAGACATCAATAAGATAAAACTTACATTAATAGAGGTAGCTACCTTAAATATAACACAAAGTGATTAAAATGATATCTCAACTTAGACATAATGAATTCAACATATGGTATTGACTTTGGAGAATGGATATGGGAAAATCATGATACACATAAACATTTTCTACCTTGACAAGAATATTTTGAGGAAACTTTTGGTCTTTTGGGATGACACTTCTTCTTTTGATTAAAAGAAGATGTGTTGGGGACAAGATAATTTATTAGGTCTTTGGAGGATATGGCCAATAAAGAACCAAAAATGGGATAGAATTTAGTATAGTCACCATAAGGCTATAGTGACAATATTTGAGGTATTATGGTACCACTTGAAGGATAATAAGGCATAATGAGATATAGAAGGACATGTCCCTACACAAATAGAAGGATATATTAGTATGCAAACCTACTATAAGGATATGAGAACAAGAAAAAGAATGAGAAATAAGAGAAAAAATAAGCACAACATAGTGTATAAAATATAATAATACATAATGAATGTAATATAAAGAGAAGTATTACCTAAGCACATGTAATGTTTATATATATGCTTCTAGTATAAAATGTATATTGTATAAAGAATGTATAAAATGAATATATGAGAAGAATAATTATACGGTGTGTATGGATGAATATAATTTTTTTTCTTTATGTTATGCATATATTACCTACCACATTTTTTATTTCATTCTTATTGCATCACCCTAGGGTTAATTAATCTAATGTAAATAATACAAACCTTAGGCCTATATTTTATCATCAACACCTACAAATTTTGCATTACATTTTTATCTTCATTTAGTGTTTGTTTTCCTTAAATGTTTTAGGTTATTTTACACCCATTTCTAGCCTCGTCGATGAAAAAAATAGAAAATGTAGGATTTTGATGCCTTTAGAGACAACCCTATATCACCTTTAGAATGCAAATCCTTGTATCTTATAGGGAAAATTTCACCTCCTAATAAAACAAACATGCCCCTAGACCCCTATTTTCATGGAACCCCTTTTCCAAACTCTCCTTGTTGGTAATTTACCTAACCCTAACTTTTCTCACACCACCCTCACTTATGTTTGCACACACTTTACATTTCCACAGTGATTTTGGGATAAAAGTTGAACTGCACTCAACTTGGGACTATTTAAGGCCATATATTATACAATGCAAGGAAAATTTCCTATCCATCTAAATTAGATCTAGCATTACTCACATTTTTTAGTAATTTAAGGCTCATTTTAGGCTAGAATATGTTTTAAAATCAAAGATAGGTATTCCTACAATATTTTAGAACCATTTCGAATTAGAAAATCTACACCCTGAAGAATATTTGTAGCCCTCTATGGTGACAACCCAACTAATTTTCTATAACACTAATGATAGGACCTCTACACTACACCACTGGAAAGCTATGATAACCTCCTATTCATTTATGCTCTCAAATTTGATAGTCTCTAGGTGCAAACATTTCTTTTTGTATTTCCTTTCCTATATGACATTCCAATTTTTATGCATATAAATCTCATCTCTTCTATTTTCTTAGATAGATTAGGAAAGGACTTGTTTATCTTATAACTAAAAGCTATTTATGATTTATATATTTATTGAAAAATTAAAAGGATATGTGTATTTATTTCATTCCTATAATTGTAATAATAAACACTTGTTTTAATATCTTTCATTTGATGAACCCAATACTCCTACATATATTTATTGTAAGGAAATAAATGGAGATAAAAGAGTAGAAGTATTATGTCCATTAAAAAAACCAAAAACCTCTGTATTTTATTTTTATTTTCTTCTTTCTATCTACACTTTATTGTTTATTTTCCTTACCTTACATTACCATTTGGTGACTACATTTATCCTTATTTTCCCCCTTTTGATTATCCTTTAATCAAGGTCCCTATCTCTATATCCTATTTGTATTTTAAGTTCATTGATCTACATTGGTATTCTTCATTCCTTGTTACCTACCCAAACATTTTATGATATATGTTTCCTTTTTATATTTCCCACATTCTTCATTTCCTCATCTCTCCTTTATCATTTCACTTACTACCCCACTTTTACCTCTATTTATTTCTTATCCCCTAGATCTTAAATATTTAATATCTTTCACTTCACCTACTCTTAACTCTTAATTCGAGTCTCCTTATAGACGGATCATTCCCCCCTTCTCCATCCCCACTTTCCTTTTATTTTTTCTCTTCACACTCTTTTTTTTCTTCTCATATATCTTGTAGGGTTAGTCTCCTTTCTTAATTGTTCTACTCTTTTATTTCCATTTATTTCCTTGCCTCCTACTTTTCCTACTCCAACCTCTTTCCTCTCATCATCTAGGATTACCTTCCTCACACCTTCATGTGCATTATAATATGTTGTTTGATATTCATGCACCACATTGTTCTTGTATTAATGAATATATCATCATGCTTATTTGTAACATTATATTGGTAATAATCCTAGAGTAAACTTAGAGCAATTTATTTTTTATATGCATCATATTTCTATTATTGAGGATGTTTTATTCTATATTATTGCTTACATTATATGGTAGCACTTGTAGATAGTTTCTTACATTTGGTATAAATTTTGTCTTTTAGTGAATTATCCATAGCTTTTATTCATTTCTTCACAAACTCATATATTACCTTTGATATCATTTCTTACACCTCTTTTCCTTATTCAAAATATTTATTATTACACATATGGTTAGGGGACCTAATGGAACTTATATAGACCTATCTAAATCAACTCCTACATATCATTTTCTCCCAATTATATTTTTTTCTCACCCTAGTACCTTTATTTTTTTAGTCCAATCCATCACATGGTTACCCAAGTAACTATTGGAGCCCAACCTTCTCATGTTGTGGTTTATGGCATTCCCTTTTCTTCTCCTGACATTAATATTTGAGCTATTGATCATACCTATGATACAAAATATAATATGAAAAATATACCTATTCCCTAACTACTTCCTTATGCTATTGTTAATCTACCAAACCAATATTGTGTTTCAAGTTGGCATCCTAAATATTATGATATCATGGAGAAAATGTAAACTACACAAGACAAGATACTCCTTTGGGATTTTCTTTGAACTTCGCACTCCCATTATGAGATCCCTTGACAAGAATTATATTTTTTTTTCATCCATCTCACTACGTGGCTTATTGAATTTTTTTCTAAAATGTTAGAATCTATTCAATACATTTCCTTTTCTTCTTGTAAATCTCCTTCTCCCTCTATTTCTTGGGAATATTCACCCCTTAATCTAGTGGTTGGATATAAAAATACGATAATTAAATTACCCCTTACTAATAATGGTTTTAATTTGAATATTAGTTACATACATTTCCTTGGATTTATCTATGATGTATAATTTTATGATTAGAAAAATATAACTTAGATATTTATGATTTTGAAAATATTATTGAGAACCTCATGGAAATATAACTTTTCCTATCAATTTAGGCCATTTTACCCTCACTATACTTTTTTGTGTAATGCAAGGTAAGTTCACTTATAAAATTATTCTTGGTCAACCATGGATTCATTAGATGTGTGACATTCCATTCACACTTCATTACTATCTTAAATTCATGCATAGTAACTAATATTACACTATTTATACCAATGAAGATGCATTCAATACTATCCACAAAATCACACACCCTTATCCATCCTAATACATGTATATCCCCTATCTTTCAAAATATTATCAAAGAAAATACATCAAAGTCCCCCTAAATTTACCCCATAAATGCTTATTCCATTGATAAGATTTCCTCTCCCAACATCATCCTTAAATGATATACACTACACATCTACTCCTCTTCCTCCTCATAATATGATTACTAATTTTCTTAATACTTCTCAACCACCCAAACCTTTTATTTGTAGATTATTATGGTTTTTGTATTTCATTCCTTCATATTTATGGTAGTATAAGGTTAACCCACATGAATTTGATATCCCTACTTTGCATATCAACCTTCATGAATATAGTAAGCCCCATAAGCCTTATTCATCTTCTGAAACTAATACAACATTGACCAACCCCAAGTCTAATTTTGATCGGATGGTACTTGAAACCAACATCTTTTACTATCCTTACCTTGATTAAATGTATGGTAAAGGATTTAAGTTCCATATTCATAATAGCTTCCAAAGGCAAGGCCTTGGATGTAAAGAACAAGGAATAACTAAAAATATTCAACTCAATTCCAAATCCAACAAGGTAGGCATTGGATATTGTCTCCCATACACTAAACATAATCTATTGTATGTGTTCTCCTATATCTCTCTCTCTTACCATAGTTAACCTAAAACTTGTTCAAGAACCTCACTTCTCTACCCCTTCTTAATAATTTCTCTAAGGAGTCCTTAACTAATTTCTTGGGAGTATATTTTGATCCTTTCCATTTTCAACATGATCAAGGATCCCTTTTCACTTAACTAATATGCTTAGTTTGGAGAATCTATCATGATGCCATATTTTGATCATGTTCTCTCTAAAGAGCTTAAAACAACTTTCCCTACCCTCTCTTTCATTGAAGACTATAGTACTTTAGACATGGGTGAGATGGTAGATATATCTATGGATACTAATAAAATCTTATAGGTGAATGCCTTCATTCCTCTAAATGTAAAACCCATGAAAAACTTATCCATCATATCTTGAACATGTTTTCTTGGACTCATGAAGACATGCTAGGAATTGGTGCATAATATCATCCTTACTCTTGATTCTAAATATGTAATATAAAATATTTACAAAATACAACCTAAGGTGGCATTGTTATTTGAAGAAAAAATATAGAATAATCTTAAAGCTTGAATTAACTACTCCCCTTAGATCTCTAGCATTGTCACTATCACCAAGCTAAATGGTCACATTTATATTTATATCAATTTATGTAGTTTAAACTAGGCATCCCCTAAATATTATTCCCTTCCTCCAAACATTGATATGATCATTGATTCTACCACTAGCCATGAAATTATCTCTTTCATGGATAGAGTTTTTGGATATAACAAGACTCTTTTCAATCCCCAAGGTCAATATAAAACTAACTTTACAACTCCTTGGAGAAAATTTGTTATGTGGTTATTCATTTTTTCCTTTAACACTAAAGCTACACTATTGAGATATGACACTTATTTACCATGATCTTTTGCATACCATTCTCGAGGATTACATTGATAATATCCTTCCTAAATTTATAGCCTATGATCCTAATACACATATCTTGTATATCATTTTTTAATGACTTTGCCAATATAACATGTCTAAATCCAAAGAAACAATCTTTGGGGTTGATAGCGATAAAATTCTTAAAACTGTTATCATGTTGTTGTATTGAGGTGAATGCAAAGAAAATAGATGCAATAATAAGCATGCCCCACTCCAAAAGGAATTCTCAACCATGTAGTCTTTGTTGGCATTTCATACCCCCTACATTTCCCATCGATTATAACCGATTTGAGAGATTCTAAATGGTTCATCTTGCTTAAAATTATATCTCTAATTGTTGTGTTTTAATCCCCCCTTTCATGTTTTAGTTAAATACCTAAGTTGATAAACCAAAAATTGGCTAGGTATTTAGCTTTTCAAGATTTTAAAGTTTTGGGGTTATTCATGCCTACATACCTTCCCTTCTTATCCCAACTCCCCGCTCTAATCCTTTCAAAAACAACTAAGTTGTTTTGTGGGATTTTTGGAGTTTTGGTGGTATCCATCCTTGCACGCCCTTCCTATCGATCCCAAAACCCCACCTAAAAACCTTGTGGAAGTGATTAAGTGTCAAGATTGTCAACCTTTTGGACTATCAAGATTTCCCATACATTCATGTCTCCTTTAAGCATCACCAACCCTTGAAGTCCAAAGGATAAAATGTTGCCTAATTGTCGTTTGTCGAAGTTTCAGACTTCTCTTACGTTCCTACAATTCCTTGGCATTCCCAATCCCCAAAGCTCAAAAGTCTTCTCAAAGCCTAAGTCATTTGCATTCGTCAAATTTTTAGACTTCTCCATGCATCCATCCATTCCCGTCAAACTTGTTTTTTTTATCACACCTTTTCTAATGCCTCGATCCTTGGCATGCAATAAAAGTTCCTCTAGACCCTCGACATTTGTAGCTTTATCGATTGCTCTATGTATCCTATCAAAGTTGGACTTTCAACCATACCCTATTTTGGTACCTCTTTCCATACACCCCTGATGATCTAAAACTCCATCGAAGTCTTTCAAATTTGACCCAAGTATTGTTAGAGTAATAAGTTATTATGCTTAATTAATTACATCACATTGATTAATTAATTAAGTCACGTATTCCTCTTTATTACTTAAGCTAAACTTAGGCACATTAATAATTAATTATTAATTATTAAGTGTGCACACTAGGGTTTCTTTTAGTGTTAGAGTAATAAGTTATTATGCTTAATTAATTACATCACATTGATTAATTAATTAAGTCACTTATTCCTCTTTATTACTTAAGCTAAACTTAGGCACATTAATAATTAATTAATTATTAATTATTAAGTGTGCACACTAGGGTTTCATTTAGGGTTTCCCTTTTAGGGTTTCTTGATTTCCTTCATAAGGGTTGATCACTTTGTAATAATTGATTCTCTTAATGCATTTTACACTTTGAGGTTCAAAGAACATCTTTTTGGTTCTTCATATCTTTTGCATGTGATAGGTATTCATGTTGCATGCAGGTGATCTTGGTTTCTAACATGGTATCAGAGCTCCAGACCTGCAGCTGCTTGTTCGTGATCTGAAGATATGGCCTCTTTGTGAGTTTCAAGTGCAAGGGTTTCCACATGCATCCTTTCTGCAAGATCTTGGGGTAGCCTATTTTTTGGCTCACTTTGGGCTCAAACAGACACCGCCATCGCGTCCGCAACGGCCAAAAACCCTAAAAACGCCTGTCGTTTCATCAATTTTGGAGCAGTTGATCCGGGAGGCCAAAAAAAATTGTCTGGGGGGTCGTCGGCCTCCCGACGCGATCGAGGCACCTTTTTTTGAAAAATTTCAAAAAAATATAAAAATATTGAAATTTTCTATTGAATTTGTGCGCCGCCCGCACAAAAAGCGACACACCGGGGCCCGGTGGCTGGCTCTTCTTGGATCCTTGAAAAACCGCCGGCCGGACCCAGGGCTTATTGGGTTTTTTTAATTTTTATCCACAACTCAGCCCCGTCGGGCCCTTTAGCTCCGCCGACGGTCATATGAAAAACAGGGGCTCCACCCCCCCAAAAACCCTGCAGTCCGCCAGCCCCTGGTTGCCCACAGGACTAGGGGCCAAAAAAAATTTTGCAGGGGGGAGATTTTTTCCGCCGATGGCCAGATGGCCGTCAAAATTTTTCCTGTGACTCGCTGACGTCAGCATGACCTCATCGGCTGTACGGCCCCTCCTAAACCTAGTTTGCCCTAAAAAAGCAGTTTTTTCTTTTGGCCATAACTTGGGCATACGGTATCGAAATCGAGCAAACGAGATATCGCCGGAAAGCTGGTTTCGAGCACTTTCCAGTAGTGCTGTTTATTTTTCAGTATTTTACTATTTTCCTACATTTATTGCTGTTTGAAGTCAGATGTACTTTTTATGCTTCCGAGCTCATAACTTTTTGCCACGATCTCCATTTTTCGCCTCGTTTGAAGCGTCAGAAAGGTATTGAGGAGCTCTAGGTTGCTGTCCATGCACTTTTTCTGTATCTGTCCCAGGTTTATCAATTAGTCCAGATTTGGCCCGATGGGTTGTTTGGCGATTACTTGGATGTTTTGGCAGTTGGGAGAGTGCATCTTGCATCTTTGCACTTCGTTTTCAGTAATACGTCATTCAATAATTGCTTGCTGCTTCATAGATTCCAGAGTTGTTCCCATTTGGAGTTTTCGAGTGTTCTGTGGCATCGGGTTTTCTGTTGCTTTATCATGATTCCTTGAGTCAATAAGTGACTCTCATCCGGTTTCAGTAGTATACATAAGAATATTTTCTTGCTTGCCTATATCAAGTTCCAGTGTTACTCTACAGAGTTCTTCCAGTGCTTCTTCTTTGTAACATGTTATCTCATTGTAAGGGGGGTTTTGTCCCACTGGGTTTTTCCTTCTCTTACTCATTCTTGCATTTGTAAATGGGTACCTGATCAGGCCTAGTTGTCGGACCCATCTTTGCTTTCATGCATCTTATTCTAGTGTTTTAGCTTCTTCCTAAGTTCATCTTAAGTGTTAGAGTAATAAGTTATTATGCTTAATTAATTACATCACATTGATTAATTAATTAAGTCACTTATTCCTCTTTATTACTTAAGCTAAACTTAGGCACATTAATAATTAATTATTAATGATTAAGTGTGCACACTAGGGTTTCTTTTAGTGTTAGAGTAATAAGTTATTATGCTTAATTAATTACATCACATTGATTAATTAATTAAGTCACTTATTCCTCTTTATTACTTAAGCTAAACTTAGGCACATTAATAATTAATTAATTATTAATTATTAAGTGTGCACACTAGGGTTTCATTTAGGGTTTCCCTTTTAGGGTTTCTTGATCTCCTTCATAAGGATTGATCACTTTGTAATAATTGATTCTCTTAATGCATTTTACACTTTGAGGTTCAAAGAACATCTTTTTGGTTCTTCATATCTTTTGCATGTGACAGGTATTCATCTTGCATGCAGGTGATCTTGGTTTCTAACAAGTATTTATTAGTTTCAAAGTTTCAGGATTTCTCTTACCTTCCTACCATCCCTTCCTTTCTTGATTCCCCAAAAGTTGCTCTTTATCTTTCATACTTTCAAAATTCTTCATCCATCCATCCCTTTTAGACTTATCATCTCGACCATCCCTTACCCAAAAGTCCAACTCCTTGAAATTTTCCTTAGTCCACCTCAAATCTCTTTTCCCTCATCCCATGGCAGGTTGTTCAATGGAAGCTTGATTTTGGATGGATAATTGTTTTGTCGGGATATCAAAGGTGGACATGCCTGTGCTATAGGCTTGATAAGTATGCAAATCAAAGGGGGCATGATGGCCCAATAGTCTAACCAATCATAAGTGTTAAATGTTTATTTCAGGACATTAGAGGATTTTGTGCTTCTCTCCCAAGTTTGATGTGATGGGTAAGCGATGACCCAATACTCCAACAACTCTTCTTTGGCTTTGCCAGAGGTTTGCAAATTTTAATGCCATGACAAGGACACAAAAGTAGGAGCTCTCAATAAAAGGTTTGGCACTTGCATACTTTTCCAATGGAAATTTCAAAGGGTTTGAGTGACAAATGTGCACCTGGCGTTGAGTACATTAACTCGCCCACCTACCTGCATCTACTCACCCACCTCCTGCCCCTCTTCTAAGCACCATTAATGCCATAGGTGACGCTTGCAAAAGGAGGATGGATTTCCATACTTCTTGGGAACGGAAAACATAGTTCATGGTGGATTTAGGATTAAAATATCAGAGTTCTAACAAGAAGATATGGTTGTCGCCTAGAGTTGCAAAAGATCATTGAATTTTAGGGCCCTTGTGCAAGTTTGCATGTTTCCTTTTCTGAGTGACTTCTAAGATGATATATACATGTTCATTTTTATTTTATAGGGAGTTCTCACATTTTCTCAAAAGATACAAATAGAACATAATCTTTGTAATATTTTACTATTCTCAAAAGTTTAAATTGTATAATGTACATGCCTTGCAATCAATAAGGATTGAAATTTCACCTCCTCTCGCAATTGATATACTGTGTATTCTTTTGAGTTTGCATTGTATACTGTGGGTTTGGTCTCTTGTAGTTAGTTTTATCTTAGTTGTAGACAATTCGCCCTTGTAGTTGTATTCTTTGTATCTTTTACCTCTTAACATTAATTGGTAGTTGTGCAATCCTTTGTCAGTGTTGAATGATTGTCTTGTGTTGGTAGTACGAGGAGAGAACTCAACTGAGCCTTGGTGCATCACTTCCCTTTCCCTTTATGTAACACTTCTTCCCATTTTCCCTTGTGAATTGATAGATTAGGATTAAATTTTAATTTACTCAATATTGAGTTGGATCAACACTTGCATCTAGGTTTAGTAAAGGAACCAACCTTCTCTAGAGGTCTAATCTCATCAACAAGGTCCCACACCTTGAGATCATTCTCATTGTGTCACTATATTGTCAAACAATAATCTCAACAAAGGTTGCAAATCCAAGTGACAACAATTTTTATATTGGAGGTGGGTATGCCCACATTCTAGTCCCAATAAGTATGCAAATCAAAGGGGGGTTGATGGTTTGTTAATCCAACCAAACATAAGCATTAAAATTTTATGTCGGGACATTGAAGGATTTCATCTCCCAATTCTAATGGTTTGGTGGGTAAGCAATAGCCTGATACTCCAACAGCTTTGGTTTTCCTTTGTTAGAGGTTCAAGGATTTTAATGCCATGGCTAAGACATGGGAGTAGGAACTCACAATAAGAGGTTTGGCACTTGCATACTTTTCCAAGGGAAATTTCAAAGGGTTTGAATGCCAAACATGGTTGCACTGAGTACATTAACTCACCCACCTCTTTTCCCTCCTTTTCTAAGCACCATTAATGCTAGAGGCAATGCCTACAAAAGGGGGGTGGCCTCACATACTCCTTGGGAATGTGAAAAACATAGTTCATAGAAGATTTAGGCTTATAATATCATAAAGCTCTGACAAGAAGACATGAATGCCACTTGTAGTTGCAAAAGATCACTTAATTTCAAGGCCCTCGTGTAAATTTGCATGTTTCCTTTCTGGGCGACTTGCACAAGGATATATACATGTTCTCAAAGATACAAACATAATAGACTTCTCTATAATATTTTCCTATTCTTAGAAGTCTACATTGTGTAATGTACATGCTTGCAATCTAAAGACATGAATTTCTAAGTTGATATATATACCATAGTGCATCACCACCCTTTCCCTTTCTATAGAACTTCTTCCCCTTTCCCTTGTGAATTGCTAAATGAAGGTTAGATTTTATTTTACTCATTGTTAAGTTGGATCAACACTTGCATCTAGGTTTACTAAATGAACAACCTTTGCAGGTCTAATCTCATCAACAGAGTCCCACACCTTGAGATTATTCCCATTGTGTCATTGGATTGTCAAACAACAAGTTCAACAAAGGGTGTAGATCCAAGTGACAACAATTTTTGGCATGCTTGGTGGTACCAATATGATGAAATTTACATCATTTCGCTGAGGAGATTTGATGTCACCCTTAGCGTGTTGCAATTATTGGATACACATGCAAGCACCTATAACTCTGCAATTTCAAGTGACTCTAGATCAAATCCACTAGTTTACACAATCTAAGTGCTTAAAGACCATCACAGATCAAGAATTAGGGGATATTCTTCATCTTTTCCTTCTTACAAAAGCTTTTCAATCACCTAGTGACTCTATTGGTACGTACTTAGTTCTCAAGGAATAGATTTGATTTCTCATTTTAAAACCTTTTGAATGAATTTCTAGCTTCCTTAGATTTTTTGGTACGTCAATTATCATGGAAAATACGTCTTCCTTCCCTCCATTTTGTGCAAATGCATCTTTTATGCCCTCCCTATCAACCATAACAAATTGAGAACACTCTTAGATTTATCCCAAAAGGCCTTGCTTCAACAAGTTATCAACATTTTCCTATTGCTTAACTGCTTCCCACCCTTGCTCAACCTTCTTGGCAGCCTAGCCACACTTATAATTAGCCCCAAGAATCCTATTTTGTTCCTAATGATCATGATTATCCTTTTAGTCATCCGCAAAATATGGACATAGAATTTAGTAGACTAAAAATTATGTTATTAGATTTACAAGAACAATTAAATGTTGTTGAAAGAGCGTGGGAGTATAACTTGCAATAGGAAGAGCTCGCTTATCAAATTTATCTTCACTAGCAAGAGATGGAGACAGAGAAAAGGTATGACAAAGAATGTCTTACTAGGCAAAAAGTAGCCAAGGAAAAAAAAGGCAAGAAAGTCAATCAACGTCCCCCACCCTTTGTTTCAAAATCTCAAGTTTTAGAGGTCCTCATCCCTAACAGGGGCCTATACTTGTGCAAACTCAGTATGCTACCCTACAAGAGCAACGCTCTCAAGAGTATGCAATTAATAGGATAAGATGAGGGCTAAATGTTTATGAATACACGTGTATATGGTTTGGTGAAGGTTTGGGGAATATGTACCTATATCAAGAGATTTCATCAAAATGGGCACAAAATGAAATGGAAAATGGCATAAATATGCAAATTTCACTATTACAATAATACAAAGCACCATGATTGCAAAGAAAAAGTAAAATCCTAGTTGTAGAGAAATATTGTTTTAAAATGCACTTAGGGAGGTCATTGAAATTAATAACCACCCTCAAAATCTAAATAAAGATGAGAGGTTAGGATTAAACTAGTATCAAAATCTAACTATCAACAATTTTATGAGAAGTTGTTTCGATAGGATTCTCATTGGCAAGATGTGCAATCTACGCTAGAAGACATAATCAAAGATTACATACCAAAGAAGGTTGCTTCTGATTATAGTCAATTTCTAGATTGGGATTTATCCATAGATGACTTAGAGCATGCAGATTTCTCTATGGCTCTTAATAAGAGTCCTGGAATTGATGAAATCTCAATTGAATTTTATCAAATCATGTGGTAGCATATCAAGGAAGATTTTTATCTTGTCTACTTAGAATCCTTAAAACATGGATCATTAGGGCCTGAGATTAATAAAGGTTTGATTATACTTCTCCCAAAAGGAAAGAAAATGGATTCTATTTCAAGATGGCGACCTATTACTTTGCTTAACACTTCTTACAAAATCATCGCTAAAGCCTTAGCTGCAAGAATTAAACCAATGGAAAAAAGTATTGTTCTGTCTGAACAAACTAGGTTCTTAGAAGGAAAATATATCCTTGATAACTTAATCTTGGCTTGGGAAACTAGTGAATGGGCACAACAAACAGGGAAAAATGCTTTATTGGTTAAACTAGATTTTGATAAAGCTTATGACAGAATGAGGTGGAGCTTTATTATCAAAATGTTGTAGTGGTTGAGGTTTGGTCCCAAAATTTGCAAACATGTGCAAATGTTGTTCAAAGATGCTATTGCTCAATAGGTTATTAATAATTTCTTGACTAATTTGTTTCCTTTGCAATGATCTATTAGGCAAGGATGTCCTTTATCTCATTTTCTTTATGTCCTTGTTGTGGATGCATTAGGTTATTTGTTGCAGAAGGCTTACCAAATGAAGTTCATTGTAGACATTTCTATTCCTAATAATGCAGTTGTTCTTCTCATTTCGCTGATGACAATATGTTTTTCATTCAAAATTCTGAAATTGAAATTTCTAATGTCTTGGGGATTCTAGACTTTTATTGTGCAGTTTTGGGATCCATGCTTGCTCATCATAAAACACAATTTCTTATGATGCAACCTGATCCAGTCCCTCATTGGATTCCTAAAGAATGGAAACAAATTAAGCATGGGCAAATCACTCGTTACTTGGGAATTCCATTTGGATTGGGGGTCTATCTGATATGTGGAATTGGTATTTAGTCAAGCTGAAAAACAAAATCTTCACCTGGGTAAACACATATCTTTCTCGTGCAGGTAAAATACAGGTGGTTAATAGAATATTTTTGGCTTCTCATGTTTATTATTCGTCTTGTTGGATGCCATCGAAAAAAGGTTATGAAGACCTTAATAAAATCATCTGATAGTTTTTGTGGTCTAATTGGGATGGAAAAGCTAGTTTTAGATCTTCATCTTGGATTCACTACATACAACCTAAAGATGGAGGTGGACTTGGCTTGCTAGATCCCAAAACTTAAGGGACTTGCTTAGCAGCAAAATGGATTATAAGAGTGGTGTCTGGCGAGGAACAATGGAGAATACTTGTTCGCCATCAAATTATATAGGCTAATATGAATTATAAGTGGCAAGGTGTTAGATGGTTGGATAAGATTTTATTGGCACCATTCTTTCGTATTAAGTCTTCATTTCCCTTGCAATCAATCTGGAAGGCATGGCAACAAGTTTGCAATTTTTTGAATTGGAGGGGGGATTCATTGTAGCATGGTTTTAGTTTTGCAACTTCAACTATTTGGTGGAACAAACTTGTGCAATATCATGGTCATCCACTAGCTGTAACCTTCCCAAAACATACTAATTACCATTTCAAGAAGGGTGTGCAACAGTTTAGGGATATTTGGGATTTTAACTCCCTTGATTGGTTTAAGTGGCATCATATCAAAAATACCTTTAAGCTAAACAACAAATATCAGGGGTTTGTGATTTTTGTGCAATCCTTAGTTTCAATGGAATTACTCATGAAGCTTTGTACAACTTTATACTACAATTTTTTCAAGGACTAAAAATGGTTTGGCAAATACCAGTTTTACAGTTTCCCCTTGAAGATCTATTTTAGATTACTTCTGAAGTTGTCATTTAATCCTAGGCTCAATAAAAAATGGAAATGCAAGCTTCGTGAAAAGAAATGGAGGAATTTGAGTGCTCGGATTTGGAAATCTACAGATGAGGCCAATGCTTAAATTTTAACATGGAAAATTTTGCACCACAAACTGCCTATAGGGGATAGATTTAAAAAACCTAAAAATTCAAGAAGCTAACTATCCTCATTGTCAATGTAGTGGAAGTTTGAAGCATATTTTTTGGGATTGTGTAGGGGCAAAAGGGAAATGGAATGTTGTCTTTGGTCATTTTTGTACAATTTTTGGTCACGTTTTGTATTGGAAAGAGGTCATTTTGGGTGTTGGTATGCAAAATAATGTGATTGTTGATTCTATAAGACAAACTCTTTTACTAAATATATGGAAATGTAGATGTTCATCAATATTTTCACATCATGTGGGTCATCAAGAAGTAGAAATGTTGAAGCTTTACTCTGACATCTTTCTACAATTTATTTACTTCTTGTTTTAGCTCTACGATGGCACAAAGGAAGATGTACAACATTTGGAGGCTATCAAAACTTCAGTTTCTACAGCTCCATGATGAGGATATTCGTTGCTCTAGACAGCTACAAAGCCTATTCAAATTCAAAATATAAGTGTTTGCCTGTAATGTGTGTCATCTTTGTGGTTGTAAATATGTTAGGAGAGTAGTCTCTTTTCTTTGTATGGCTGTTACTATACATATTTTTCTCCTATATGTTGGACAGATCTGCCTTGGCATGCAAGGCACTTGTGTAGTCTTGTGTGATATATTGGTTTTTCTTCTTTTTCTTTTGCAGTTCCTTTTTTGGACTGCTTAAGTCTTTTGTAATTCAACTTCTTTTAATACAAAAACTATCAACCTAATATAAAACCCATAATTAGAAAAGATAAAACATTTGATTTTTACAAATTAGAGGTAATTTTGTTTAATGTAATCTACAATTAAGGTCATTTAACTTTTGTATACTTAACTTCTGTACATTATTCTCTTTTGCCATCATAAATTATATATATTGAGCTAGCATCTACAATCACCATGTAACATTTTCTCATCTTCATGATGGATCATAATTTGTGTTAAAAACTTTAATGTAAAATCTTCTACACAATTTTTTTTCAAAAGTTATTTCTTGTCCTCATGGAATGTGAAACCCGTATAATTGATGTTAAATGTAAAATCTTCTACACAAATATGGATTTGATCTCACATATGGTTTTAACAAAATCACAATCTCCCAACATTTAATACAAGATGAAGGAACCATTTCATCTTCCGCATTTGTCACAGTCTAATGGTATTTATATCCATTGCAAGTTATTTTTTATTTATTTTACTCATTTGTTGTGAATGTTGAAGCTTCCATAAAAACAGAACTCCATGGAGCTCCAACGTGCAATTTTATTTAGCTAGATGGTAGAAGAGTTTCTTGTGTTATTTAGCTAAATGGTAAAAGAGTTTCACAAGAAGTACAAGTCCCTTAACGACATACTAGATCCTTTGGCGATGGTACCCAAGATCAGCTATTACTTACATGCAAATTTGTAATGACTAAACATCTACGAAAAAAATGCAGACGCATGAGTTGAAATGAAAATGGCAACTAGCCACTATTCTAAAAAGGTCAATGCACACAAATATGAGTTTCTCTTTGAACAGATCACAGACATAATTCTGAAAGACAATGGTAATGACAGATAAAGAAAGGCTCAAAATGGATCTCTAACAGACTGACATCTAAATATCTTTTAAGTAATCAAAGCAAAGTGAAAAAACAAAGTTCTAATTAAAGTTTAAACTCTGAGTACGTTGCAATGAAAGGGCAATCGGACACTATTCTAAATAGATCAATGCACAGGAGTACAAGTTTCTCTCTGAACAGAGCAGAGACATATTTCTGAATGATGATTATGACAGAAAGGGAGTAAAATGGATCTCCAACAGACTGAAGTCTCAAATATCTTTTTAAATATTTGAAGCAATGTGGCGAACAATTTTCTAATTGAGATTTGCTCTAGTTTGATTATTGTTTAGTAATCATACTTGAATCCTGAAAAGGAAACAAGAGTTGATTCCGAACGATTTCTCAAAAAAACAATCAAAATACATAATAACTACGAAGACTACAAAACATAATGAATAAAATGATCATACAGAACTTTTTTTGCATCATTTGTTTTCCAAGTGAAATTCCTTGCCTAGCAAATTCCACATCCAAGATCATTACAAGTAATTGATAGCTGAACCAGTGAATATGGCCTTGGAGCCTTTGGACGGCCTTGGCTTTCATATAGAATGCATTTAATAATGGACCAATACAGAATAAATGAATTAAAATGTCAAGCGTTTATTTTTAGTTATGAGCAAGCGACACGTGACATGCAATTTTACATATATGATGAAATGAAAAAACATGGGTCACAATAGAACCTCAAGACTTTGGCAATATTGGCAAGACCACGTGGATTTGCTCTTGATATCTAATAGTGCAAATATGCAGCAGTTGTGGAAAAAAAATCACCTTCCTTTACCTCATAAGATGTATACAGCCACAATAATTACTTCTAAGCTCAACAATTTCTAAGCTCATTCCAGTTTTAATTTTTTTTAAACGGGCTTCTTGGTAAAGCGAAGCATGCCAAAAAAGATTCCTGTAAACATTGATATCATGTCACATATCTATAAATCGTGCAGATCTTTTCTGTTCTTCTTGACAATTGTATATCAATATTTTCTGTAGAAAATAGCAAAATATACCTTGGATGGGGCATATTTCATCACGTCCAATGGCTCAATATACTAGATGAAACTCTTGTTTCTATCCTGAAGCAAATCAGAATTGCAGTATCACAGCACGATGCTTCCAAAAATGTCAATTAACTATTGACATTATTCTAAAAGTAAGAGTGTAATGCTAAAAATCAGTCAGTAAACCATACAATATGTTCACAATTTCAGGGCAATGGCTCCTGCACATTTCCAAGTCTATTTAGATGCAGGTAAGCATCTGTCCCTGCAACCAAACACATTTTGTTTACAACGTTTAGGATTCCCCAAAAAAAATTGCCTATTGTTCCTTGACATCCTAATTTCAACCATTTTCTAGTGAGATAGCAGACCAAAATAAAAACCATAGTATAGTATTTATCAACTGCTCTCTATTCATTTAACGATTAGTAACGTCTCATGAGAATGAGCATTAATATCATCGAAGAGAGTAGCCCTGTAAATTTCTCACAGGTTTCTGGAAAGGGCAACCCAAAACAAATCTGGATGTATTCAATCTGACCTTTTTAATGATTGATATTTAGTTGAAATATGATTTTAGGAGAACAAGGTCAAATTTTGAGGAGAAACACAAAGAAACGCTAGAGGAATCCCAGATCATTTACCTTTCTATAAGAGAGGTAAGACCATAACCTCACAAGTTTTTCATATCACTTGTTTGGGCTCAAAAGTTAAGGTGCATCAATCTAGAGCCAATATATGTCAAAGATTTAGACCTGTTTTGTATAAACTTCACATAGAAGATGGATGTAATATTGCAAAAGCCAAATCGTATCCATTAGAAACATCTTTAGTTTAAGAGTTCTCAAAAATAATAACAAATGGGCATTTAAGAACGAAATAAAAACAGGCAGGTGGACAACACTAGATCACATAAATATGCTCTAAAAACTGATTGCTGAAAAAATACTGAATACTCTCTAAACTACTTCTTGAACACAAAACAGAGTAGCAAAACCAGCCTAGCCCTGCAGTTGGGAAAATTCTATGTACACTTAAGAAAACCCACCCCATCAATATATGGTTCAAAACATTGTAACACTGTCAAATGAAAATCACTTGATTATCATTCTGTTATCACTAGGAATCAACTGTTAACAACTTCTCTAATGGAAAAACCCAAGATACAAAAGAAATTTCAGTTCATGGTTGCTTATTAGTTTTATAAAGAACTATACTGGAGTGGTTAAATTTTTGTTTATTATTCAGAGTTATCTCAAATCAAAGAGTTAAAACTTAAAATGCTATTCGTTGACTTCAGAAATAACATATGCTCCACGGAGTTTCGGGGACAGGGACAGCAAGGGATGGTGGGACGTGTTTCCGGTACGGGGTACTTTTGGGCCATTTTTTAGGGGACAACAAGGGACGATTGTTGAAAAAATAGGGAAATTTTTAAAAATTAAGAGAAATTTCAAATGTTCATAGCATAATATTGATAAAGCATTCATCATAGACATTGAAGAAGCTTAATACATAGCATTAGATTTGAATTTAGATTTCACATGAGAATTGACAAACAAATTAACAAAATTCAAATGCCTTCATTATCAATGTGCATACATATTATATAAGAATCTTAGAATTATAACAAAAAATGCCCAAAGACTCCAAGTTTCAACTATGAAATGACATAAGCATAGAACTAAGAAAATATATGGCTGTCACTAATCAGCAAATGGTAGGTCTAAATCAAAATTAGAGCTCAAGTCTGAGTCACTACTAGTCGAAGGTGCTGCCTCAGCCAATGGAACCCCAACCAATCCCTCCTCTGCATCCTCCTCATCAATCTGCATAACATCTTCGAGATTAACATCCCAACATAAGCCTGGAGTTTGATGATACTCAATAGTTTGGCGATCCTATAGCCACAAAGCACTGTGTACAGCCACTAACTTCTCTGATCGTCTAAAGGTTGTTCCTCTTGACTAATTGGATGAAGACATATGTGGACCAATTCCTCTCAGCAGCAAAGGAACTGGCAACCTGTGAAAGTAGACAAATGGCAAGTACCCTCAACTCTTTTGCATCCTTGCCATGCCACGTCCATCATCCAATAGGGTCAACTTGAGCTAATGTAGCTCTATCTGACCTCACCTCTGCTCTGCTGAAGGTTGGATCACGAAGATTGGCAAATGCAAGCCATTGTGTCCAAAGTAGAGTAGATTTCTCTGGAGAATACATTTTGTAAGGGCCCTTATGAAGCCTTCTTTCAACTCTTCATTATGAGATGGAGGCACTCTCCCAAGTCTCGATGCATACCATTTGGGATTGAGAGCATAGGCTGCCATATGAAGTGGGGTGTTCATAATGTCCCACCGTCACATCACAATGGGCCTAAGATGCTCCTCATAAAATCCCAAAGTAGGGTCCCTGCTATGAATTGCTTGCTTGATCTGTCCAAGCATGCTATCAAAGGTTAGAAGAGTCAGTATCAACATATCTGAACACTCACACAATAGGCTCAATGAAGGAGCAAACGTATTTGCAAGTGCAAACAAGTTACAAAAATTAAAATCATCAAAATGAATGGACATGTTTCACAAATTAGAAACTTAGAAACATATATTAAATTATTAAATTAACATTTTAAAAATAAAATAATAAAATCAGCAATTCCAATTTCTTACCTCATTGTGGACCACCAGTCATCATCAAGGATTTTTTGTTTCAAACTTATTCCCTCCGGTGTGCTTGCCTCGTGCCATCTACCCCACTTTGCATTGACCACCATTAATTGTAGAGCCTCTTGGACCTCAAGCATCCTCTCTAATAAAATGAAGTAGCTAGCATATCTAGTCTCCACGGGCTTGAGGAATTCCTTCCTCAAAAATGTGCTAAATAAAGCAAGTGAGGTTGATGGTTGCAAATGAACATCTGCACATCTCTAGCCTTTGACACCACTACCTTCACCCAATCTATCTTCCCAATGTCCTTAAAGGTATTGTTCAATGCATGCACACAACACGGGGTCCAAACAATGTGTTTATAAGCACCCTCCACCATCAATCCAGCTAATTTACACACACGAGTTGAATTGGACAATACCTGCACAACATTAGAGGCTTCAACCTCTTCTATGGCATCTCTCAAAATTTTAAATTGGAAGGCTGCATCCTTTCTTTTCTCCAAACAATCTATAGCTCTAAGAAAATGAGAGCCTTCTTAACTAGTAACAATAATATTGATGAGTGGCCAATGTTTGATATCGGTCCACCCATCCATGATTCTGGAGCATCCATCCCTTATGCATGTTAGTCTCATATCTTCCATCAAAACACTCACCTTGGAGTTCTCTCTATCAAGATGGGTGGTGCGTAGCTTAGTTTCTCCAAGTGGAACAAATGAGGGCCAGCAGCTTGAACATCTTTGAACATTTGTTTAAAATACGGTGAACGTGAGACATGAAATGGTATGGCATGAGCATAAAAAAACTTAGGAATAGAGGATTCAGCCACATCTCATGATTGTATGCTAAATAAATCTGCAATATTAGCACTTCTCTTCTTTCCACTGATCCTGTAGGTATTGACACACTCGGCTGCAAACTCTCCATTGGAATCCCTTTACTTAATGCCTCCCCCTCCATATGCAATTTAGTTGCCTCAATTTTCTTAGCTTGAGTTATTGTTTTACAACCTTTCACACCTACCACCTATCCACAAAAGATGGCAATAAACTCTCATATAGCTGCCCCTATATTGTTTGTGGCACAAATGGTACTCCCATACTCTACTACCCCCTGAAATTTTTTTCTTATCTTTATCAACTCTTGATGCAAATTGTAATAGAGGTTTTTTGGGGTTAAATGGGCCTTTCACATTTGAACTTGTTGGCCTTGCTACATTCCCACTCTCTGAAGACCCCCCCAATGGCTGCCATATTTCTAGGTCTATTTCTTTCTTGTATTTGAACTTCGACATCCTCACTATCACTACTCCCACTACTACTCATGATTTTTTTATAAGAACTTTTGATTTCAAAGAGAGCTGCAAGTTCAAATAAAAATAAATAAACTCACATTGCAAAAATAAATAAACTCGCAATGCCCTCCCTATGTGTTGAAAAACTTGAAAAATTGCAAATCAAATTGTGTAAGATGAATACCTCTAGTGTAGTGGAATTGATGCCTTAGTCTCCTCTTTGAACTGTTGTTCTCTCCTTGACCACCTGCTGCTCTTCTCTTGCTGCACTTCTCTTTGTTTGCAAATGTTAAAATGAATGAGTTTTTTTTCTCTCTTTTGGTGTTTTGATGGATAAAGTAGGTTTAGGTAATGTTTAAAGAGGGGGGGGAGCAAGGGGAGGAGGCTTGTGGGCCTGCCCACCCTTTTATTCATTTAAAAAAGTGTTTTTTTATAAAACGGCGTCCAACTATGCGTTGGACCGTAGGGGAGGGCTAGCCATCCTTGAGACGGTCGGGGGATGTCCAGGCGTCCCTTGGTTGTCCCAAGGACAGCTAGCAGTCCCCTACGTTCCTTGCACGTTTCGTCCAAGTACTGGGGACATTTCCTAAATTTTGCAGAGAAAGGGGATGGGGAGGGGACGTTTCCTAGCTGTCCCCAAGTCCTCGAAATGTTTCGGGTATGAGGATGAGGGTACAAGACCAGGGGATGCGTGCCTGTGGAGCATAGGAAATAACCAATGTTCCACGGGGACGCACCCTCCCACCACGCCCCCCCCAAAAATAAAACCCCGCAACTTGGGGGGAACGTCCCCCCACCACCAATGCCACCATCTTTGAAATGTCGCTGGGATGCCCAGGAGTCTCCTCTAGCCAAACAACCAATTTTTTTTATTTTTTTAAATCAAATGTTTCTTTGAACTCCATGCCCAAGGCTGAACCCTAATGGTCTATGGGCTCCACCCAAACCCCACAAACTCTATAAAACTGCCTCCTATCCTCATTTTTATTCACAAAAAAAATCAACAAGAAGCTAATAGTATATGAGAGTGAGAGCTGCAAGTGTAAGGTGAAAGAGTGAAAATGAAAGCAAGGGGGTTGAGGAGCAAGAAGAAGAGCAAGGGGATTGACACCAAGTTAATGTTCACTTCAAAATTCAAATATTCAAAACTAGTTTTCCAAAGTTTCATTTGTAATTGTTATACATCTTTGTATAACTATTTTTTCAAGTACAATACGTATTTCAGCGCCCCACGCCCGCCCTCTCCCCGTCACCACCATCCCAAAACTTAGGCCCTTGGCCTCCTCATCTCCGAAACCCATCCCCCCGTCAAGAAACTTCGTGGAACTATGGAAATAACTCCCTCTTCACCCTCCTCACCCAACAAAACAAGTCTAAGAAAAATTATTAAAAATAGTCTTCAGGATTTTCAAAACTCTATTGTCTTTCAAAGATCACACAGACACATTTGCCTATAAGTAGTCACGAACTCTGGGAAAGCAACAGACTTTTATTTAATATATAGCATGGTAAAATAATTCACTATTAATTCCAATCTAATTCAGAAAATAACTGCAAAAGATGTCTTAGCTTATGCAAATAATTCCAAAACATAACTTACACTGATATATAATTTCAGATAACATTATAACTTTAAGTTTGAAGGCATGAACCCTCACAGTTTCATTTTTCAAAAAATATATAAGATTATTCATAGAGTTATTATAAAAAGATTTGTTCTTGTAAAATGATTCATTAACTTGCATGTATGAATGGAGCACTTACCATAGCTTTCCATGGAAATAATCTGCAAATCACCCCCAAAGTATCTTGCATAAAGTCTACTGATGGGAAGGCCATAACCATAACCGGCCATAACACTAGGCAGTTCTTGCATTTGCGGTCCATCTACTGGAGTCTGTGCAGTGCTGTAGAAATATGTCCAGATTTTTGGCAATCCGCTCCTGGGAATTCCACCTCCTTCATCAGAAATCTGAAACAATAAAAAGCACAAAATTAAATAGAGACTATGATTGCTACAATCACATATGCTAGTAAAGAGATTAGAAATAAAGAACTGTATACTCCAAAGTTCCAAACACATGAATAAAACAACTAAATAAGCAGAGGATTTTAGCAAAATTGCTTGCACCTCGCCAAGCAACCTTACTTAGCCTTCCCCTCCCGTGAACTCTCTCCATCTATGCCACACTACTCTTTAAGTTTCCCCTAGTATCCTCACCACTGTGAACACACCAAATTCCCTTGTGAAGATCTTCCAACCCATCTGCACCCTCCCCGCATTAATCACTCTTAGATTCCACTGAAGATATAACAAAGGAACTAAAAGATCTCCACAAAATGCTTGAGAAGGGTACACATAATAACTATACTGAAGTCGTTCTGTGTTGAGTCTGTAGAAAACTACATTGTGCTTAAAAGTTATCAGAGAAGATGGTAAATATGAATGAGTGGATGGAGAAATTAAGTAAAATTCATTGCAGCATGAAAAATCTATTGAATCCATCAATGGCATGCTGCTCCCTAAATGACCCAAAAGACATATCACTACTAGTATCAAAGAGCATGCTAAGAACAATACTGCTGCAAAGCACATGACTGTCCAAGAAAAAACTTTCAGAGGCAAGTTTTCATGGATCAATGGCCAAAATTCTCGACAAACCCCATACCTCCACCTCTGCTACTTTGAATGTCAACATGCAGAAGATGGAGAAATTAAGTAAAATCATTGAGCAGGGTGAAATGGCACCCTACTCCCTAAACCAGCCAAAAGATGTACCAGTGCTAGAGTCGAAGAGCATGCTAAGAACAATACTCCTGCAAAGCACGTGGCTGTCCAAAAAATACTTTGAGAGGCAAGTTTTCATGGATCAATGGCCAAAATTCTCAACAAACCCCATCCCCACCTCTGCTGCTTTGAATGTCAAGTTGTTGAACAAAGAAAGTGATCCTCACCCACTCTGCTAGTTTCTTTACAAATAAAATCTTATGGTCTCTTTTGTAAATACAACATCAGAGACGGTCTGAAGCTACTCCATGTATGAAAAAGAAAAACTACTGTTGCTGGTTTTGTAATACAACTGCACTCTTAGTCTCCATTTGATCCCAGAAAATCAACTAGGTTCATAAGACATGTAAATCCTAAAATCTTATAACTGCACTCTTAGTCTCTTTACTTATAAAATCGTATAGTCTCTTTTGTAAATACAGTGCGAAAGGTAGTCTGAAGCTACTTTGTGAATGAAAAAGTAGAACTATTGTTGCTGGTTTTGTAATATAACTGCACTCCTAGTCTCTATTTGATCCCAGTAAGTCATCTAGGTTCATAAGACATATGTGTAAAATCTAACTTCTTTGTATCACAGTTCTCACCCTTAAAACTAAAGGTGGATTTTTGTAATCATCTTTTGACTGAAATATGACATATAACTTTGTTTTTAAATTCACTAAATTATTCAGTCAATAGTAACTTATATAGTCTGATTATAGATTGCACAAAGGCTAAGTACTGAAGGCACAGTAAGATAAAAGATATTACAACAAGAAGTAATAATAGCTAAGCTTCAACACCTTCAAGGGATAGAATTCTCCTCCATTGTAAATGTACACTCAAGATCCAAATCTACTATCATCTTTCATACATTGATTCTTCCTTCAATGAGATACCTCACTCTTCTTACTGATACATGACACCTTTATTTTTAAATTCACTAAATTCTTCAGTCAATAGTAACTTCTGTAGTCTGATTACTGATTGCAAAAGAATAAGTACTCAATGCACAGTAAAATAAAAAGATATTATGACAAGAAGTAACAATATCTAAGCTTCAACACCTTCAAGAGATAGAATTCTCCTCCATTCTAAAGATACACTCAAGATCCAAATATACTATTATCTTGCATACATTGATTCTTCCTTCAATGATACCTCACTCTTCTTACTATGTATTATAAATGTCAGATCCAGTAATCAGCTATATAGCATCACGCTATTGATTTCACTTAAAAGACTTGAGATTATAAATCTACAAAATATTGTGTTGTTCATCTCAATTTAAGAATATTTAAGAAATATTCAATCTGTAAACGTCTGGTGCAGCTTTAAAAGCTTAACTGATCAACAATCCCAGAAATTTTCAAAATTTCCACAAGTAACCAGAAATTTGTTTCAATACATCACTGAATAGAAAGTTTTGCTACACACAAGCATCAAAGAAAATCATCGTCACATCTCGAATTTTACAGGGATAATGACACCAAAAGCTGCAACCTACCAAGCCATAATGAAAGCTTCCTAGTAGAGCACAATCACTCATGCATTCACATTTCTGTCCTTAGAAAATATAGATTGCTAATACTGTCACTAATCATGAACAACAGAGCAGTCTGATATTGTTTTTTGTGCTTAAGAGGCGCATCTTGATGTTATATGGCATTCTTTGCCAATTTATAAAATGCATAGGAGATAATGCAGTGAGGATTACCCATTTGACCAGTCAACTGAATATTGTTTTACTTGTATGAAAATCTCACAAGTTACTAATCTGTAGCTCAAGTTAAATGCCACCTTTGCTTGAGGTAGCTCAGGAATGAATAATAGTTTTTGACAAATAATTAATAAACAATGTCCATTTGTCACAATTGTTAGTTTTACAGATGGAAAAGATAGACAAAAGATGAACCAACAGATTAAGTGTTAGTTTTTCAATATATGAATCAATTACTA
This sequence comes from Sequoia sempervirens, assembly GCA_007258455.2. Classification (NCBI taxonomy): domain Eukaryota; kingdom Viridiplantae; phylum Streptophyta; class Pinopsida; order Cupressales; family Cupressaceae; genus Sequoia; species Sequoia sempervirens. The sequence continues at coordinate 72,022,118 of VDFB02109042.1, read as the reverse complement.
ACATACTCCCCTATGATCCAAACTCTAATAAACTCACTCTTTGCATCTGAAATGACTATAAAATCCTCTCAATATGTTGGCACTACACTTTTCACCCACATGTCCAATAATCACAAAATGTCCATTTCAAAGGTGAACTGTGTATGCCAGATGTCCCAAACTTGTAAATATAGCTCATGTTGAAAAAATATATAATATGTACTTTACAACTCCCTTCACAGGAGAAATGAATGGTCATGCATGACCTTTCACCTTCTGATCCTTTGAAGTATATTTTCAATATATGAATCAATTGCTAACAGACTCCCTTATGATCCAAACTCTACTAAACTCACTCTTTGCATCTGAAATGACTATAAAATCCTCTCAATATGTTGGCACTACACTTTCCGCACACATGTCCAGTGATCCGAAAATGTTCATTTCGAAGGTGAACTGTGTATGCCAAATGTCCAAACTTGTAAATATAGAAGCTCATGTTGTCTCCGGCTGTGAGTTTCCAAAACTCTCCAAATGTTCAAATTTGCAAATGCAGACAAGCCATGTTTGGGACAAATTTATGAAGAAATGGATTATGTGTAACTTGTAAGAGAGTTAAGAAAATAATAGATGTTCTAGATCTTTCTCTATATGCATTGATAGAAGAAAAGATACATGGAAGATGGAACAAACTCAACACACCTCTTCATTGTGCTACTTATACCTTGAATCCTAAGTGATATGATACTAAATTGACCAAGAGGTCTCCATATGAGGACAAAGAGGAAATGAAGGGGTTTTGGACTGCATTAAAAAAATATTATGGCCGAGGTGAGGATGCTTCAATTATCAAGAGTCAATGGAATAAGCTTTCATGTGGGCAAGGTGATTTTTCTTCTATGGAAGCCTTAAATGACATGCATGCAAAGAAAGATCCTATAGAGTGGTGGTAGAACCATGGAAGTAAAACACTTGAATTGCAATCATTTGCAATAAGATTTATCTCACAACTAGCCATCTCTTCATCTTGGGAGAGGAATTGGAGTACTTAAGGTTTCATTTATTCACTAAGGAGGAACCAATTAGGGTCAAAGAAAGCAGAAAACCTAGCCTACATTCATAGCTCACTTCACCTTCTCTATAGTGTACACCTTGGGTAGAAGAAGGATCCTTTAAAAAAATGGGACCAAATCCCACCTGATAGAGCAGATGCACCCTTGGAGGATGAAGTGGTTGATGCAGATGGCCTCAATGATTTACCCCCAATTATATTGCCTGCAGAGGAACTTGAGCTTGAGAGTGATGAATATATGAAGAGAATCATTGTTGAGGACTTGGAAATTGATGGCATAGTTGATGCAAGAGTGGAACTTCATCCATTGAATGACATAATATGATAATTTATATTTCTGATTTTTGTTTTTTGTATGCGGACCGGCATTTTGATATGTAGAATGAACTCGAGTTAAGAGTCTTGAATGTTGACACTATATTTAATCTATTATATTAGTCTGTGTTTAAATTTGAAATTTAAATGTCATGGTATTAATTGTCAAAGAAACTAAAATAGAAAACAATTAATCTTTTCAGTTTTCGTCTCATTAACTTGACATATATTCAAAGTTTCAATATATATATTTAAAAAAATGAAGGCTTCAAGTACCTGTCTCCTACTTTTTTCAAAAAATGATGTACTGGTACCACTACCCATCTCCTGTACCAGTACCAGTCTCCTGGCAACTATGTTTTACATCCAAAAGTGACAAAATCTCAATAAAATTCCCTCATTTTCTAGGTATTTTCACAGATTACACTAACTCATGTGCCAGAAAAATATTGATAGAGCCCTTTTGTCCAAAATCTAACATTACCAATGTGTTTGGAATACCCTTTTCCATGAAAAGGAAGTGGTCATAAAAAAATTTCTGCTTCAATTAAGACCATTTGAAACTTCCTATATGAATTATAGCCCGCTGTGCCTTCAACAGTCCAATTTCAGAACTGTGACTCAAATTTTAAACTTTAAAACTTTGAACCTCTGCTCTGCAACTTATATCATGTGACCATTCAACTCAAAAGTTTATCAAATCTAGTTTTCAAAACTTCTGACAACTCCTAGATATTATGTAGTTATGCTCAAAGTTGCATTAGGGTATTTTGAAAATGTAATTTTCAAGAGCAAAATCTCTTTGCCCAAAATTCAAGTTCCAATTTCGATAAACTAATTTATTTTTCCTTGTCACTGCTTATGACTTCCTGTGTCCCAAACAAATTAAAGAGGAACATGTGCCCAAATTTTATTTCTATCCAGTCTAACTATTACTAAGAGTTCTTTTTTTTACTCAAAAGTCAATGAAATGTCTTATTTAGACAAAATACCCAGTCAAGCATAGGCATTATATGTTGACTGCTAGTAGAATATTCCAAGTTTACATGGGCATTTTTTTTCCTCACAAGAGTGTTTCGACTTCCATAGCTTCTGCCCACTGCATGCAAATTACAGTTCCTCCTCCAGAGTGTTGATGTCTCCAATCTCACAACCTGCAAAAATAATTATTTCTTAGACACACTTCTGCTGCACAGCCTATTCCTCTTTCTGTGGCCTGCACTTCCACAAACCATGTTCTCCTTCCAACACAACAGATCCAATTGTTTTCTACTTGGCTGCAACTCCAGCAACTCATTGAGCAGCAAACAAACATCTAAAGCTAAAGTTCTCAAACACCTTCTCCAACCAGCTCTTCAGGTCCATTTTCCATACAAGCCAACACCAGGTCTCATACAAATTTCTTTATTCTTGCACTCTAACAGCCAGAAAAAAACATCACCTTGAATTTTTAAAAGAGTACAGCTATTTGTGTATCCTCCTCTGTCGAAAATATATTTTCACAACAATTCACAAACATCTTATTCTACTCAATGATCACCATACATAACTCCACCAAAATGTCTGGAAAATGTTGCAAGCACATCTGCAAAAAATCCGATCAAACTAAAGGATGTATGATTGAAACGGTTAGAATACTATTTAATTTAGCTTAAGCTTTTTTAACATGCATTTCTCTATGGATTCATTCGCTTGCATGATCAAACCATTGTTAAAACTCTCATGAAAAAAGTAATCATGAGATTGAACTTTAAAGTAAGTCATAACAAGGTACACCACAAGAGTCTTCAATGGGGGTGTCCAAAAAATTAATCTCTTGAAAAGAAGTTATTCATTTCTTAATTACAAAATGGCCTACACTTCTTTAAACATTGCAGCTTCATACACTCACATGAAACATTTGCTAAACAAATGTAAATCCTCCTAGCTCCATGAATTCACCACAAGTTGCTCTGATTTTGCTTCCAAAGCTCCGATACCACATGTTAGTTTTACAAATGAAAAAAATACACAAAGGATGAACCAAAAGAGTGAGAGGCAAACCAAGCATCCCTCCCTCATTTCATTAATGTGAAAAAATATATCATATATACTTTACAACTCTCTTTGTGGTAGAAATGAATTATCATTTATGACCTTTCCCCTTCCAATTCTTTGAAGTATATTTTCAATATTATTTAATTATATTTAGGATCAATTACAAACAAACATCTCGGCTATCTCAACTTATTATTGTCTTCCCAACTACTATCATTTCTACATGTTCTAACAAGTTGTCAAGTCAACTACTCAGATGTAGTTAAATCTTATTCTGACATTTTCTTCACAAGTTTATAAACTGAACCGGAGATCATGCTTCATAGACAAGCAACAAAATTAATTTACTAAGTGTCGCTTCACTAATTAAGGGTCATCTCTTGTTCTTTACACGAAACTCTTGACGAACATTACTTCAATCATCTACTGTAAATGAATGAAGTCTATTTGTTGATCTACTAATCTCATGGTGGCCAACACAACAGAAAACCTCCATTAGAATGCCAGTTGGATTCTTTCCAAGTTAGATCGTCAAGACATGGTATAATTAAAACATGACTTGTCAGAAATTGCACTAGAGAATTGTAATGAGAATACAAATTTGAGTCTTATATAACTATACCTACAGGCATTCTTCTGCACTTGGTAGATGGTGTCCTCCTGCACTTGTCCAACACAAGGAGGTTTTTCACCAAGTACACTTTCCTCAGTTGGCAGAATTTGGCTCTCCGGCAGCTAAGGGTAAGAATATCTGGGTGGCTTCAGTTCCTCAGTCAGGACCATTTCCTGGGTGTAGTGGACATGTGGCTGGATAGGGTGTCTTTCCTGCCGTAATTGCTTTTCTCTTTTTGTTTGATCCACATTTTTGGTTCTATGGTTTTGAATGGCTTCAGCCTTTGGCTCTGCTGATTTGTTTATAGGGCTATGCTGTTGTTAATGTATTTTGTATATTTTCTCTAATGGTGAGAGACCCAATAGAATCGATCCCTTGGTAAATTATCAAAAACAAAAAAAAACTATGGCTATAGGTATAAGTTCTTGCTCTTTCACGCTAGGCTTCTGACTAATTCTAAAGCAAAGAAGTCCATCAGGCATCATTAAAGCATCTTATTTGGCTCATTTCAGATTCGGATTCTACGGAATAGCTATGTAATTAGTTCACGGTTACATTGAACATCACAGCCCATACTAAATTTCAATGTTAAAGTTGAAAAATCAATCTGATTCAACTACGATAGTTCTATAAAAAAATTTGGTCGTGAGAAAAAGTGCAACTCCAATTCTGTGATTTCAAAAATCCAAATGAAAAGGGTGATTTTCTTTTCTTAATTCAAACCTGACTTCAGTAAAGAGAACAAAGAATGCATAGAAATCTCATAAGAACATTCAAAAGCATAAAGGCAATCATAATCCTAAAATATCCACTGACCAGGTCACTCACCTTGATTGTAACATCCTCAAGTCCATCAGCAACCACAACCCTAACAGGTGGGCAATCATGATCAGAATCATTATATCGTTCTTGAACTGCTCGCAATGAATTCTTTACCAATTCAAATACCATGTGATGCAAATGAGTTGGCACATATCTGTTAATCATAACCATCAACATAAAGGCATGTATCATAACAAAGGAAAATAGCAGAAGAGTTTATCTAAGCATACATGTTAGCCACCTCTACTTCCCTCCCTAATCTAACCAGAAAATTGTTGTTATTCTTGCCTAATCAAGGAAGGCACTGTGGATGACAGTTGGAACTAGTTTTAGAAAATCACTACAATGAGTAGATACCAATTTGAAGTTTTGGGAGGATTTAAAAAGCATCACAGCTTTAACCTTTTTTTTTACAGATTCTGTACCTCCTGTATCTTTATACTTATAGTCAAACTTATATGACATTCAATTGCATTGATGTATTCTACCTTAAATATTAAATAGTTTTTAAATATATCATAACTATTCCTGAAATTTTCTTTTAACCTTTTTTAACAAATTCTGTAACTCCTGTATCTTTATACTTATAGTCAAACTTATATAAATTCAATTGCATTGATGTATTCTACCTTCTATATTAAATAGTTTTTAAATATATCATAACTATTCCTGAAATTTTCTTTTAATATAAAAATATATAATGTAATGCATATTTAGGCAAATTTGAAGCTTGGATCCTCATAAACCTGAACTTATGTAGAAGTCCCATATGTTCAAATACGTTAACTTTTATAACATTCAACTACATTGATATATTCTATCTTAAAAATAAAATTATTTTGAAATATATCAAGACCATCCCTGATGATTCATTTAATATACATAAATACAAATGTGATGCAAACTTACGCAAATGTGAAGCTTGGATCCCCATAAACATGGACTTCTGGAGAAGTACCATATGTTCGCATGCATGCACATCTTGCATCATCAATGGCATTCTGTGCAATTTTAACAGGAGAGACTTTTGAACATATAAGGCCCACATATCCTGGTAGAGGTTTCAGGTCATGCAAAGCAACATGCTGACCTGAACATTAAGAATACAGTAATCCAGTCAGTGTTTATTATATGAAGATACATAAAATACCATTTTGTATCATGATTCATTTTTAACTTACAGAAACAGAAAAACCACTCAACATTAAAAAAATAAGATAAAAATGCTCCAATTACTCATTAACTGTGTTGTTACCACAATGAAGGAATACAAACCTATGAGCATACGAATGCCAATACGAGACATGTAAAATCGGTCCAGAAATTGATGTATTTCTGGAAGCTCATTCAATCCTTGTTTACGCCCCAGGGCTTTCTTCAATTTGTGGATACCAACAGCCATTGTTGGCATTACATTGTTGTGGCGCATCTTAATTTGATTAATCAACTCTGTAAACTTCACCTCATCCTTTGCATCCTGTATATCTGGGAAACTACGCAAATCCCTAAATGAATCAACGTACCAATCACGGACCTAATACAAAAAATAAAAAACATGTGAAGACAATGAATTAATGTAAATAATTCCTACTCTCAAAATCTAGTTTGAAAATCATGCTCAACATAGGTGTCTACTAACATCAAAATCAAAACAAAGACCAAGTTTAAAGCCATTATAGTTCAAATCAAAAAGCAAAGAAGAAAAAATAAGCAGCTAGCTTTTATCATGAAATTTGAAAAAATTGAAGGATAAATTGGCCTGATAATTTGAGGGCTAAAGCATTTTCTATAAAATTGAAAATCTTCTTTCAATGAAACAATTATCCAAAGTCATGAAATATTGATAAAAGTAAAACAGTTTGTAAGGTCTTCACACACAGCAATAATCAGCCAGAGCTGTAAGATATTGGTGACAAAGAGGATTATGTGCAGTAGATAAGTAATATAGATACAATTAGTCAAGAGTAAAGGGCTCACATAACATAAGACAGAATTTTTTTGTTATTGTTTCAAATTCACCAACAATTCTGTTTGTGAAATCTTTTGACTTTCAATGTCAAAAATTAAAATTAAATAGCTTGACTACAAATAACAATCATACTAGAACAACCAAAAGTACAAATTCAAAGAGAGTGCATCATAGTTACGAGGCTCGGACTCAGCTAGGGTGACTTAACTCGGGACTCAAGACTCGGCATAGACTCGGCAAAATGAAAAAACCCTAGAAATATAGAGATTTTTAAGGATTTAAAACTAAGTTACCGATTCGCCACTTGTAGCCTCTGGATACGATTCAATTCGTACCAGATTCGCAATTCGGGTATGGTACGATACAAATTCAAGTAGGATTCGAAATTTGCTCTATGAATTCGCCTTGGATTCAATTTGCCACTACGGATTCGACTAGGATACCCCATGAAGAATCCGTGACGAATCCACGATGAATCCAGGTGTCAAGACAACCAGGCCGCGGAAAAAGTTCGCTTTTTTGCATCTTTTAATTATTTTTTTGACCAATAGTTGACTTAACAAAGCATAATCCATCATTGTGCAAGGCAGATTTAAGTTGGATGAGGCCTTTGTTTGTGTGCAAGGATGGTTTTCATTCCAAATATCTTTCCAAAGTCTGACCTAGTTACGTTTGTTTTTTTTCATGTCATTAGCCCCTGAGCAACATTGCCTCCCTTATTTGCTTGAATAGAGCTGCACCTTGCATGGCCAAGTTAGGTTACTGTATTGTATCGAATTCCCAAACATTAAGATATACTTTCATTGGATTCTTTAACTCCATGGTGTAGGTGGATCTGTATGCATCTTCCATGTCAATTTCATGACCAAAGCCTGATTGAATAAATGGAGATTTTTTGAACTTTAACCCTCATGCTTTTTGTGGCCATGTGATTTTGGACCACAGTAAAAAGCAAAATCTAATGTAGCATCTAATGATGCTGATTTGTTTGATGACCCATCTGATTCAAATTGATCAATGATCAATAATGGCTGATGGTAAACACTTGACATTTTATGTTTGAACTTTAATTTATAATTTTATATCATGACATTCAAGTAATCACTAATATTTTAATATTTGACTTAGTGACTATGAAAGTGGTGATGTATTTTTGCTATGTTATTAGACTATTAATATGGTGTTGTATTCTGAACTTAATTACTACTGCAAATATGTATATATTTCTGATTTTTATATGTTTTTTGTATTGTCGTACCCAAGCCGTACCCAACCCCCAATTTTTTTTTTGACCGAATCCCGTACCGAATTCACATACTCGTACCTGAATCCAAACACGAATCGGTAACTTAGATTTAAAACTTGTTTCGAGCACCTTTATTAAATAAACCTTAAAGACACAAAACATCATTAAATAGAAGCAAATTTGATCACATACACAAGTATGCATTGATCACATTAAGTATAAAGTACGCAAATTGTAGCTGAGTTGCTGAAGGAAATAGCACACTGAGATATATAAATATAGTCAACTGTATACAAAACTCATGGAATATGAAATCCATGACATCAAATGTTCCATACAAATATGAAATATCAAAACAATAACTACAAGTTTATGGCATAGAGGAGCTAGCATCCTTCCTACGAAGGCACCTAAGGTGGGTCATAGATGATGTAGCAGCTGCAACCATAGTCTCTGCTTGTGACTCTATGCCACCCTCACCAACATCAGTTGTGGATGTGTTTGCTCGTGCTCTAGCCTCCTCCTCTGCCATGGCTACAGCCTCAACCTCTCTATCTACCCGGTCAACCCAATCAAGGTCCTCGTCACCAACACAAGTATACATCGATCATATAAGTATAAACACAAATTGTAGCTAAGCTGCTAAAGGAAATAGCACACTTAGATTTATAGTCAAAGACTCAAATGTATACAAAACATGGAATATGAAATCCATGACATCAAATGTTCCAAACAAATATGAAATATCAAAAGATTCAAAACAATAACTAGAAATCTATGGCTCAAAGGGGGGTCTAGGGGCAGTGCCCCCAGTGGGGTCGAGGGGCAGCGCCCCTCACGAGGGTCTGGGGGCAGCGCCCCCAATGGGGTCAAGCAGCAACTCCCCTTGCGGGGGTCTGGGGGCAGCGCCCCCAATGGGGTCGAGGGGCAGCACCCTAGATGATACAGGGCGGGGTCGAGGGGTGGAGCCCCCCGCCACCAAGCCCAAATTAAAACCTCCAAAACCATACAAACCTTCATGGCGTACATCATTTTGCATTCACAATAAGTAAAAAAAACAAGTTTTAACTTTAAATTTCATGTATTTTTTGCACTTTTCAAACCCTGCTTGTCGAGTTCTATTGACAGGATTGGACTCGGCAAGTCCGGCGAGTCCAGCTAGGACTTGGCCAAGGCCGAATCTGAGTCTAAGCCCCCAAAACTCAGCCAGGTGAACTTGACTCAAGACTTGTCGAGTCCTAGCAAGTCCTGGCGAGTCTCATTTCTGTGGAGTGGATATTTAGCTTGTAAACATGAGAATGATGAGGCCATTGTTTTGTTGCAATATCACAGAGAAATGACGATATAATTATAAAAAACAGTAAGAAACCAAAGATAATAAGATATCATAAGGTATCATTTTACCTTTGAATAACAAACCATGGATATTAATATTCAATAGGAATATTAATATCCTTGGTCATCATTTAAGGTAATTAAGTATAAGTCATCTAAAGCTTGAGCTCATGATGTTAAGTCATCTAACACTTGATCTCATGATGTTTAAAGTCATCTTTTATTTTGCATGTTAGGTAGACAAGAACGTGAATGTAAAATTCTCAACCAAAATTTGTATTCAAACTAAACCAATAACGAATACTCAGACGCATTATATGACATAGATCAACAAGTAGTAATTACTGATAATAAATTCATTTAATAAGTACACTCGAATGGAGATAACATGTCATGAATACTCAAGCGTTCAAGATTAATATTTCCTTAAGAACGATGTCAGGTATATTATCGGGGTTACATACAGATGTGTAATTTACTCCACCCGCGTATGCTAGCTCAAAATGGATACCTTGGATAGCGATTTGAGCTCTGCCTGGGAGATGGCGTCACTCCAGTTATTCTCCTTCCAAACCTTTGATGTATTCCAAAATGGTGGTTGCCCTAAAGGTAACGACTTTCAACGTGCACTAGAATGTTGTGACTTGTTTTGCTGTCTCCAGTTATTACTCTCTTCAGTCGTCGAGTGCGATGGATATGATGGATGATTTTGGCAGAGAGTTCTCTAGATACCGCTCAAGGTGCCTTGCCAGGAGTGATCGTAGCTACCAGATGTTGCCGGCCAGAGCCGTAGGCTCGGCCAGGCCGTTGTAATCTTGCCACCAGATGATATATCGATCTTCTACACCTGAACACAACGATGGAGGATGAAATGAATAACTGCAGAAGGATGCGAATGAGGATTTACGAGGATTTACACGGAAATTGCCCAGTGAGCTACGCACCTGAGCGAGTGAACTCGGATAGCTACACTCCCAGAGTTCCAAGCAGACTTGCATCCAATTCCCATGATGATCTAAATCATAGCTCTAGCGCCAATAAATACTAACCTATCTTGCCAACATGAAGGATGCCGACCATAGAAGCAAACAGAAAAATAGTTAAATTTGAATCTACCTTGCTGCCACAAATGAGTCGGCCCACACAAAATAAACTAAATATCTTTATTATCATTGCGTTAATGTTCAAAAACACTTTTCGAGTTGGCCTAGCCTCAATCTAAGCGCAGTACATTACAGTGAAGGTTGAGATGGCTTCTATTTCTCCCATAATGGAAGAGGAAACAAAATAAAATACATTTAATAAATTCCAGGGTTTCATGTATTGGAATATATGACCCCCCTTTTGCCATCTTACATGACAAGGTGAAATATCCAAAAAAATATATTTATGACCATCCACATCACAGAACTCTTCTCCCCAGGATCATTTTTTTTTGCTTTATTTTAAACCATTATCTCCAGGATTGTGGGATTGTGCCACATTTATTCAGGGAACTTCTCTTTCCTTGCAATTCCCGAGTCTTTTAGCCTTTTTCCCTGAGTAACCGTGAATTTACAACATGTTTTGATCTCAGGGCTCAGAACTTTAAGTAGTGTTGTTTCTTTCCCAGATTTATCAAGACATCTTAACGTGGTACAATGTCAGATTTTTGGTTTCCTTCACATTGCTTATCAAGCTTAATCCTCCAAAGGAGCAAGGGCACAGCACTTTTTGCTGCAAGTTTTATTTAAAGTTTCAAATGTATGCTCAGGTTCAGATTTAACAGGCCACCCCTTTCTGACCATTAATTTAAACTTACATTTACTTATTATCTCTTTCAATCCTTGTAATGTATCCTCCAGAAAATGAAAGAATAAATCTTAGGGCCGTCTAATGGTCAGCAATGGGCAAGGTTTCCTACTGGGACTAACAACTGTAGTTGTAATTCAATGCATTAGATTGGATGTCTTCATAAGATCCTTTCGCTAGGGGGCAAAGATGGCTTCATTTCAAAATAAGAAACAGGGCACTCTTGGAAGCAGAGACATAAGGCAGTTTTTAAAATCCATATGTATGAAGATATTTGCAGGTTTAAATATTTTTCAGCAGCATATTCTACTGCTCAAAGAAGCTTTAGACAAGCATTTATACAGAATCAGGATGTCCTTGGGAAGGAGAGTTTGTCAAGGAAAGAATTCTTAAATCTGTTGACAATGTAAGACAACATGGTACAAAGTAGCAATGTTATTGCATATTTTTTTGAATTCAAAGAGATATGCTGATTTTTCATTATCGCAGATTTGAAAACCTGTTTTTGCTCACAATGTTCGGTAACAAGGATGAAGACCAGGAAATCACAATGTTAAAAGAGAACCAGATATGAAATTTGTATATTTGATATTTCCATTGATATTTCATTAATATATAGAGATTAATTTGTCCAAGCGGAAGATATAAGCAGCCCAGAAGTAGTAACACCACGAATAACACTACCTCCACACATTTGTTATGTTTGGAAAATTCAATGTGTTGTCCAAATCCGCAAATCATGAATTGACCTGTGCATTGATGATATGGAGGCTTCATTTGGAGTATAAGATGTCAAGAGGAGCATCAAGTTATTACTAAAGTTATTACTAATGTTTATACCTAGGGGTTGCTAACCCATTATAAATACAAGTCATAACCAAAAAGGCAACATTTGTTAGTATGCTGTCATTGTTGGATCCAGCTGTAGAGGATAAGAAAGAGTTCATAGGATAGGATTTCATATATCCAGAATTAATATCATAACAAGAGCATACCAAAGAGAATTTCATGGACATATCAAAAAAGATTAGTGTCAAAAATGCTTTATTTTCATTCACTGCTTAAGAAATCACTCAGTGACAAAGGTGAAGATATTAAAACACCCAAACAAGTTATGGCTTCAATCCCTCATGAAAGTCCTCCATGTAGTGGCACTTGCTCTTCAGGTTGTTTGGCAAAGCACCTTAATCCTTTCCTTGATGTGGAAGGTGGCTCTTCTTTCCCCCAGACTCCTGATTCATTTACTCTACTACCATCATCTGCAAAGCCCTTTCCACTGAAGCAAGTTTCTGTTAAAGATGTTTGATCTGCAAATGCCAAGTGGTCTGATTGTGTGCAGGTTCCTTCACCATCAAGGAGCATTCTGCCTAGTCTCAAGGAGAGTTCTGTTTGTTTGGTTGGCCATGTTTCTCCTTTGCAATCTAGGGTTTTTTATCAAGTCCCTGCCAGTTGCTGAAAGGGGGAATATTTCTTCTTCTGCTCAGACCCTTCCAGAGTATTCCAAGCAAGGGCAGGGACTTCATTCTGATCATGAATTACAGACTGAACCGATTAAGGAGTGCAGTTTGGGACAGATATTCTTAAGGCCAAAGAGAGGCTGATGAACGTACCTTGATCTGTAGGTTTCATAACTTTTGCCCAAGTTTTGTTAATTTGAATGAGTGGATTTCAAAAAACTGGAAGCCTTTCTTGGAAGAACTATTCATCTGCCCTTGTGTGAAAAGCTGTCTTGTTGTGATCCATGAATCTAGTGGGGATAAGAAAAGGTTGCTTCAATTTGCGAGACTTTGTGTTTCAAGTTCATATTGATAAAGAGACTTTTTGTTTCATGACTATGAGGAAGATTTTGAGAGACTGGTTCTCAAAGATAAAAGATATAACATAGCCAAAGAGACCATTGGATAGTGATGGAATATTCTGCTTGCAAACTTCTAAGATCCCAGAAGCACATATTTTCATGATCATGGATGAGGTGAAGATCCCAAAAGAACAAATCATTCATGAGAAGTGCACCCTGTGTTGGAAAGCAAAAAAGAAGAAAGTATTGTAAATATAAAAGTTCTCTAGACATAAGTTTGAAAACCATGTTTAGTCCAATTCTTGGTTCTAGTTATTTTGCTTAGGTTTTTTCCATCGTACATATATTTTCTTTCATTCTTATTCAAGGTGATTTGGCAATATATTTAAGCTTAAAATTAATGAGACACTTTAATGGGTAACTAGCAATACCATTGTTGGAAAACTATATCAATGAGAATTCAAATTTTGAAAACACCATGGTTTTTCAAAGGCTCGGTCATTTTTTTTTTACCTTTTTTAACCTTTTTAGTATGCAAAATGCATTTAGAAAGGTCTGTTAGCTCTCAATGTTAGGTCACACTTTTAAAGGTCCACAAGATAATACAGGGAAAACAATTGATATGACCAAATCCTTATGAACCCTCCTCTTTTCAACTGTGGTTCCCAACCCCTAGTGAGTCTTCATTGAATTGGCAGAGTAGGAGTAGCATTGAGTGAGTGAACTGGTAGCATAGAAATAGTTACGCTTAGTGAAATCATGAAATAAGGTGGATGAGTAAATTAGGGTCAGTTAAATTAGCAAATAAGGCAGATGAGTCCGTTAGGGTCTATTAAATAAGGATGGATTTGTCGATTAATTGCCATCAATTGAGGAAAGAACTTGTTAGTCAAACTGCCATCAATTGAGGATTGGGTTGCCTGTTTTTAGACACATAAAATTGTCCTAATATCATTCCATACTAACATTTCATTGCCACTAATTAATTAAATAATTATATTAATTAATTAATTTAGTATGCTATTAATTAATTGAATAATTATATTATTTAATAAATTTAGTTCATCACCAACTAATTAAACAAATATTATTAGTTCCTGCCTAGGCAGGTATACTAATGCATTCATCTAGTTTTATTAATTTGTTCAAATGAACCAATAGAAGCAAAGAATTAAAATAGGTTGACTATTTTTTCTAATGTATATATTTTTCTAATAAATGAAAACTATTTTTTTTTTTTAATTCTATTGAGTGATAGTATATACAGTCATATTAGTATGAGGTAAGCATTTTGATAATGTATCACTATTTGATATTATTCATTTAAAAACACTATTTCTAAAATAGTATAAAGTTTGTCTATAATATGTTAGAAAAATTAATGTTTACATTATATTTGAGGTGTTAGTAATTATGTAAATGTAGAAAGGTAATTACTATTGTAATAGTGATGTTGTTAATAAACAACTCACTAATATAGGTTTGGATGGTTAGTCATATATATTGTTGAAATAACAATATATCTCAATAGTTAGTGGTTAATGTGTTATACCCGTGAATGGTATTCCGGGATATTTGTTATAACACCGCCCTATTAAATAGGAGGTTGTTTGGCTATGTAAGTGGCTATATATTAGCCATGTATTGAGTGTGGAAGAGAGAAGCATATTATCATGTGTAAAGTTTTCTATTTGCCTCTACCCAAATTCCCAACATGGTATCAGAGTTGATATTGGGTTGATGAGATTATCTCCAACCCGATTATGTGAATCCATCTATCATACTATGTATTTTGATTTACTTTTTTCTATTAAAGTTTCCCTTATCGTGGATATTGGTTGTGATCAAAGGCTGGATTTTAGAGTTAGGAGCGATCCTCCCAGGACGGCAGCCTTGCTCAAAACTATGGAGCCTTCACGCAGGAGTGAACTATGGATCTATATTGCTTGCAATCGGGCCCATGTGCTGGTTTTGATGACCTGATTCTTTGATGGTGGTAGGAGTTGAGCATTATCTCTAAGCCGAATGTAGCACATTTGTTCTTGGCAGTGTGATCTGAGGCCCTATTGGCATTATTGGAAAGTTTTATTGCTTTTAACGACCACTTTTGAAGCTGAAATATTTCCGTTGGATGGATATCATTTGGATTGCAGAGCTTTAAGTCTGTTGTTTTTTGTCCTTGAGTGATTTTCTACGCCAACGATTTTCTTTGTAAGTCTCTATTAGTGGCAGATCGGTCAAATCAATACCCTTTCAATTTGCAAAAGTGCTTTAATTCGGTTCTTTCCATTTGACCAGAGGCCACATTTTTCATTGGTTGCGAGTTTGGTATATGATAGAGTGGACTGGTTTATATTGTGTGATTTATCTAGTGGACATCACATCATATTGGGGGCTCCTTGTTTTGGTGTGATATATCTTGGATGGGTATCTTCCCTAAGTGGTAAGTTGAAGACGACCACCAAAGATTGAAATTTGTGAAATGAACTTCCACAATGAATCTGGTTGATAGTAATCAAGTTGCTCTATAGTCTACAATCTTATCTTTGTGATACAAATACTACAATGCAAACAATGTCTACATTACGACACCAAGGTTTGATCTAGATCTTCATATATTTGATTCATTAAGCCCATTTTTTAATATTTGGAGAATGATTGTGAATACCACGAGAGGGTTGTCAATCATTCACACATTGTGGTCTTGATAGAGTCATAGAAGAAAAGTCTAGAGTTCAAAAGACTTGATGTCTAATAATAGATTTTAGATTGAAGTTAAGAGTTTTTTTTTTTTTAATTCGTTTCATAATGATAGGTGGTCATTATTAGTTTTCATTATTTTATTTTTTCTAGGTGACATTGAGTCATGTTGTATTAGTTTCTTTAAAATAGGGTTCATTTGATAATTTTGTAAAAGTGTTCAAAATAAAAAAAATTATGTCAATTGGAGTGCATGATCGGTGGTACCCGACACTCCCTGTAAAAAGTTCACATCAAGGGGGGGAGGATATATTCTTTCCTCACAATTGATGAAATGAGCCTCAAAAGACAAATTTGCTAGGTAGCAATTTTAATGGAGGATGGAGGCATTGGAGGTTGGAGGACAATCAGCGTCCTCTTGTCAATACTATAGAGGTCCTCTAATTGCGGTGATCCTCTGACTTTCGTACTTCATTGGAAGATGATCGGTCAGTGAATATGTTCATTGGCAATAGTGATCATGTGCAGCAAGATCCAGACATAGTATGCAACATGATATGATTCGCTTTTTAGTAATTCCTGGTTGTGTGAACAAATGGAATTTCACATTGTGGGGGGGATAATAACCAATGTTCCATTCCCATTTTGTGCCAAAACGGCTAAAGTCAAGGGCAGCTTCTAGTGGCAGTGGCCATTGTCTATGTTGTTCGAGATTGAGTGGCAGTGATCAATAACAGTGACTACAATTAAGAACATTATGTTCTTATGGAATGTAATGTGAAACCTTTTCTAGTATAGGTTTTTCAGATTTGTGATATGTATGTTGATTCCTATATAACTTCCCTAATGTACAAGCATAGTGACAAACAAAAGCACCGAAGTAAGTTAGTTCATGGATCTTGAAAGGGTTTGTGGGAGGATCCAAAAAACCACACAAGGTGGATAGTTGATGAGTTCCTGTCACATCAAGGTTTGTGGTAAGCCTATTTAAAACCATGGAAAGAGAGAGCCTTTCTTTTGGATCAAGTTCATGAGTCACATAGTTGGACATGCCACAAGGGTGAGCATACTGTAGAGGAGTGTGTGAATGTTTTTCTACCATGTAAACATTAAGGGGGGGAATGCTAGGAAAATTAATGTTTACATTATATTTGAGGTGTTAGTAATTATGTAAATGTAGAAAGGTAATTACTATTGTAATAGTGATGTTGTTAATAAACAACTCACTACTATAGGTTTGGATGGTTAGTCGTATATACTGTTGAAATAATAATATATCTCAATAGTTAGTGGTTAATGTGTTATACCCGTGAATGGTATTCCGGGATATTTGTTATAACACCTCCCTATTAAATAGGAGGTTGTTTGGCTATGTAAGTGGCTATATATTAGCCATGTATTGAGTGTGGAAGAGAGAAGCATATTATCGTATGTAAAGTTTTCTATCTGCCTCTGCCCAAATTCCCAACATAATATGTCTAGTCAATTATGCACTAGTAAAATGTGGAACTATTTGATTTGATTGACGGATTCATAGAATTGATATTTTTTTGTTGTTTTTTCTAATGCATATATTTTTCTAAAATTTATTTCAATATATGAAAACTATTTTTTTTAATTCTATTGGATCATAGTATGTATAGTCATATTAGTATGAGGTAAGCATTTTGACTAATGTATCACTATTTGATTTGATTGATGGATTCATGGAATTGATATTTTTGTTGTTTAATGTATTAATATATTATATACTATAATAATATCATAATAATAATATAATAATATAATATATAATTAGTATATTATTGTTAGTATATGTTATATATCTATACTATATATAAATTAATTAATATTATATAATATAATAATAATCGTATTATAAAATATATTAATATTAATATTATATATTTATTAAATATATATTAAATTCATTATGTATAGAAAATATATAATATATATAATTCTTGATATATCATATATAATTACCACTAATATGATTATATATCATATATTAGCTATTAATTAATATACTAATATTTAATATACAATAGAGTATTCCTTTCAAATATTTTTTTCCTACTACACATTTAGAAAATGTATTACTACTACTTAAAGCTACTTACATATTAAACAAAAACAATCTCTCCATAGCCACCTTCATACAATTTTTGCAGGAAGCAATGAGTTGCACATAACCAATACACAAACAAAGTTGCAACTGAAATGATTTGTGTTCTCTTCAAAAGCGTTTGGTTTCTAATCTTCAACAAGTAGAATCAATTCAACATCTTCAACAAGCACAATGAATATTTGTAAATGATATAGGCTTCTCATCTCAACATATTGACTATAAACTTTATATAAAATGATTTGTGTTCTCTTCAAAAGTGTTTGGTTTCTAATCTTCGACAAGTAGAATCAATTCAACATCTTCAACAAGCACAATGAATATTTGTAAATGTTATTGGCTTCTCATCTCAATATATTGACTATAAATCCAATTATATATTATTTATTACAACTTGTAGTGTATTGATCAAAGTGGTCTATAAATAGACATTGTGTATATTATTTTCAATTATATGCATTTATACTCATGTAATAATTATTCTATGCAAATATCATTAACAAACATATACATATTTTACGGCAGGAATCGGACGCAATACGTCTCTTGTTTAACAAGTCTAACCCAATGTCACATCTAATTAAACAATCTTATTACTTAATTATCTCAATTTCCACCTCACATCTAATTATATAATATTACTATTTAATTACTACAATTTCCACCTCATGTGAATAATTAAACTAGTAATCTTTTATTATTTAATTTACCTATTTTCCCTCCTAATTTTTATGGTTGCAACATATTACTATTTTTAGTAAATGTAATCTAAGCCATTCATCTTAAACAAATTTAATCCAAACCCTCCATTTTCTCCTTGATCCTAGGAGAGTATTATCATTCAATCTCCACCATAGATCTCATCCTTGAACCCTAGTCATCCATCCTCCCTATCAAAAATCTATAAATTGGCACATTATCCTATGCAAATTAATCAATCATCTTTGATAGGAACATGCTACAAGAATTTTGGAGCAAGTACTTGAGCAACCACATCTCAAATCCTTGGAGCAAATCCACTTCACCATGGGATAAAAATTTGGTAACTTCATTTGTTTTCAATTATTCGAGTTTCATTGTTTGCATGATCATGAGGTTTGCAATTAGTTTAGAATAGAAAGCATTTTGTTTATATTTCATTTTCTGGTTTAAGTTCTAATCTTCTTGTTTACATTCTATCAACCACGACAATAATCTTTCATGACATGCTTCAAGATATTGTGTAAGACTATGTGGATGACTTATTAGGTAAGCCAAAAACTAGAGTTGAGCATCCTGAAATCCTTGGACACATTTTTCAAAGACTACGGAATACAAAGTCTATCTCAATCCTAAGAAATGCATATTTGGAGTCAAGTCAAGAAAGCTTCTAGGCTTCATCATTTCCAAAAGAGGTATAGAAGTGGACCCTACCAAAGTCAAAGCAATTACAAAAATGCCTTCACCATAAAATCTTAAATAACTCCATAGTGTATAGTGAAAGCTTCGGGCTATACGCAAATTCATTGCTTAGCTTGTAGATAAATGCCAACCATTTTTGCATCTTCTATAGAAGAATGTAGATTTTCATTGGGATAAGCCATGTCAACATTCCTTTGATCAAATGAAACAATATCTTGTCAACCACCAATTCTCATGGCACCTATCTCAAACAAGCCATTGATTCTTTACATTTCAGCTACACAACTTGCTTTGGGAGCTCTCCTAGCACAACATGATGATCAAGGGAGAGAAAGGGATATCTACTATATCAACTAAACATTAGTTGGATATGAAGTTGACTACACATATATGGAAAAGGCATATTTAGCCATGGTCTTTGCTTTACAAAAATTAAGGCACTACATGCTCAATCATCAAACTAAGCTTATAGCCAAAATTGACACTCTCAAATATCTTTTGTCAAAAACATCTCTAACAAGGAGAATGGTTAAGCCGGTTATGTTGCTTAGTGATTTTTATATTGAGTATGTTGATCTAAAGGCAATCAAGGGACAAGCAATGACATATCAATTGGCTAAAACACCAATCACAGACATCCAACGTTTGAACATCAACTTCCCAAATGAATCCATTTTTATTCTTGAATAATCACCTAAATGGAAGCTCTACTTCAACGGTTCCTTCAACACCCATGGCTTAGTGGCTGATATGTTGTTCCTCACACCACAAGGCGACCTCATACCAAAGGCATTTAAAATTGGGTTTCCCTACACCAATAATATTGTTGAATACGAAGCTTAAATTTTAGGCCTCAAGCTCACAATTCAATGGAACATCGTGTTGGGACTCAAATCTTCATGATGCAAGGAATAGTGACGCTATCATAGAATGTCACATCCTGGATGTAGCTTGGATCTGCAAACACCGCATCCTGCTTAGTTATAAAATCTTGAATATCAAAATGACCTCTAGTTTGCTTACCATCATTTAGCATCAAACACCCCGAGGTAACTATCTCCATTTGGCCTTCCTTTTCTACAAGATCTTCTTGCATTGTTGCTTCTAACTGCTTTGCAAAAGAATCTGCTACTTGTTGAACATTTTTCTTTACTTCAATTTGACGTTGAGTAAATTTCCATATACCATATAAATTGCCAACAAAGCAAAGAGTTAAGAGCTATGAGATCCTCCAGCATGGTGAGCAAATCTAAAGCTAATAACAAAAGCAAGTAACCCAGCTACTCTCAATTCACCAAATGTTTCAATTACCACTTCAAGTATTTTTGGCTCAAAAGGTATAGCTGCAACTTTAACATTACCTTCTTCCAATGCTACTGTGCTTTGTGCTTGCATTTGCTCCTCTCTATTGAACTTGTAAACACTTGCTAGACTGGCCCAATGATCCTCAAAGAACCCTCTATACCACCCTTTTTGTTGAGCATTATTTGATCCTAACCAAGTCTAATATTCTCCAAGCAAAGTACAAATACCTAAAACAACAGTAACAATGGCTTCACACTCAGACTATTGATAATAGGCATTGATTTTGAACAATCTCCTCTTAAGAAGCACTTTGCAGCAACTTCAACATTGGATACTGTAAGAATTGAATCAATATTTTTTTCAGCATGCCTTTTCGCAACTTCAGCCTAAGATAGAACTTGCTTCCTCCGTGAGAAGCTGTCATTTCCCATTAACTGTTGATAATGCTTCCATTTGACAATAGTCTCCTTTATAGATATTAAATCAGCATTCACATTTGCACTTTCTGCAGATATTTACTTTTCTGTTACAGCCAACAAGGTTTTAGCAATGCCCCTTGGGGTCTCCAATTTAAGTCTTTCTTTGCTCCACTATCAGTGGTTCCATCAAGGAAACTAAATATTAAGTCTTCAAGTGTGATGAAGTGACAACTTGGTGTGTTAGGAAATATCATTAGTGCTTCACATTGTGATGGTAATTATTATGTGTAAATGTAATATTTATAATATTACATTAGTGTGAGGATGTAAATGAGTTGTTATCAACAACTCATATATTAGAATTAGCATATAGTTAGCATAACAATATGATTAACATATTGTTATTATAATAGGCTTGGAGGATATTTCGGTTGAGCTAATATCCTAGAATGTAGGAACCAAAACTCCTATATATATGTAATATGTATTGAATGGAAAATAAGGAAGCACATATTATTTTGTATTTTATTATTGTAGCTTCTATTTTCCTGTGTTCATATTTTCTAATATGGTATCAGAGCAATACTGATCTTTTTGCTGTGAAATTCATGGAGCTTCCTTCAATGAAGATTGAATGCAAATGCAAGAATGAAGAATATTATTTGAACCAAATTGATGGATAGGCGAGTTGGTAAGAGCACTGGTATATTAGTTTGTTTTTAAAATCACGTTTTTTCATATC
The DNA here is from genome assembly GCA_007258455.2 of Sequoia sempervirens. Lineage (NCBI taxonomy): Eukaryota > Viridiplantae > Streptophyta > Pinopsida > Cupressales > Cupressaceae > Sequoia > Sequoia sempervirens. The sequence goes on along the minus strand of VDFB02109042.1, from coordinate 72,000,446 downwards.
AGTATAATGAAGTCTCAGTAAAATGAGGATATCTCATTCATTTTTTGACAAAATTTAAAATTTCAAAGTGATTTGGAAAGCTGGTAAAGAGGGGAACAAAACCCAGAAATTATTTGAAAAAATTCTCAATGGTTCGCGAGCAGTTTGAAGCAGAAAATAGGGCTGTGATTTTTGACGTGAATTGCCAAAAAAATGACATTTCAAAGGAAGGAAATCAGTTTAGTTTTCTCAGAAGAAAATCAGATCAATGCTTGATGAAGGCTTAGGCATTTCATAAGACTTGATTTTGTTGCCAATCAAAGAAAGGAGATTAAAAATAAATAAACAAAAGAGAGCTGTCAGTTTGCAAGAAAGAAGAAATCTGCTGATCACAATAAAAATGCATATCAATTTGTTGGATGCTCTATTTATTTTTTTATTGCACAATGTTCAGGCATGGAAATATGTAAGATCACCTTACCAGTGTTTGAAGTGAAGTGACTTCATGGACTGAAGTTTCATTTGATTGTTTTTCTTTCTTTGCAACAATGGTGGCGACGTGAGTGGAGTGGCACCTGCAATATTGGTGTATAAAATTGTCATATTGCTGCATAAGAAGCATTGGGTTGGCAGTACACTTAATGATATTGTTTTACCTCATGGTCACTTGGAGATTCAGCTATCACACCATCAGGCCCTACTTTCCAAGGTTTTGGTAGATTGTCAAAAGGGATTCATTTTTATTTTGTTTAAAGATTAATGTCAAATTGTAGACATATGTATTAAAAAGGGATGGATAGAATTATTTATTGGTTATATAAAATCAATATAGGAGAATTTTTATTAAAATAAATTATGATGTATTGGAGTGCATTGTCGGTGGTACCTGACACTCCTTGTAAGAAGTTCATACAAGGGGGGTGTTGTGACCTAATCACACGTCACCCCACCGCAAATGGGGACCCCTTCTTTTTAGTCGTAGTATTAGAGTTAGTTTTGGCATTAGCTTCAATTTCCTTGCGCCTCTTTCAAAGCAAGAATGGGTTGGCACGTTCAAGGTTTGGGTTCAAGTTAGAATTTGTCAAGGTTTGAGATGGCTGAGTTGGTTAGGTCAATGCTCAGAGGATTAAATGAAGTTTCTGACGCCACAAGAGTGCTTAGAAGGGCTGTTGCAGTAAAAACGACTGTTCAACCGGCAAATTCTGACACTTCCTATTTTTTAGGGATTCTACTTTTTTGCTTTTTCGAAAGTTCCATTTTTGGCATTTTGAGACCAATCGAGGATTTACTATTTTTAGAAATTTTGCTTTTTGCTTTTTTTCTATTTTTAGAAAGTGCCAGGGTTAAGGTTTCAAAGGTATCAAGGCAAAAAGCTTGTAAAGTTTGCCCCAAGCAAGAAGAAATCATCTTCAAGACATAAAGTGCGCCCATGGTGAAAAATCCAGTAGCAAAGTAAAATCCATTAGAAATAAAATCCATCAAAAATGAAATCCACTTAAAATAACAAGAAATCTAGTTGAAGTTCGCCCATCTCCAAGAGTGAAATCCAGTTTGATGAGGCAAAATTCCAGTTGGGCGAATATGTCTAAAAGTGGAAATTCAACTCGATGTGGATAAAATTGGCTAAGGCAAATGACGAAAATCCAGTTAAAACCTCAAGAATTCCATGTTAAAGTCTTCCAAATCAAAAATACCCCCTTTAGGTAAGAAATCTGCTTGAAATGATGAAAATTCCAGTTGGAGGGCATACTTCCCAAGGAGAAATTCATCAAATTGACTAAGGCATGGAGTCACCTTGGTGAAGGAGGGAAAATCCAGTTCCAAAGTGAAAAATTCCACCAAAAGGTCGATTTTCCTAGGCATGGTAAAATGAAAATAACTTAAGTCTTTTTTTATTATTTAAAAACTTCACAAACAAGCAAAAGGGGCGCCCAAGGAAAAGTCAAAAGGAGGATAAGATTTCTTTATGTTTTTTTTTTTTCTTTTTGATAAAGCAGCCAATTAGAAGGGAGGTCGAACTCAGTGAAAAAGGAAAGGTTTTACTTATAAAAGGAGGCGCTTGAGGATTTTTTTTTCATTCATTACAAGTTAAAATTTCTCTCAGCAAGCTTCAGCACAGCCATAGGCATCCTTCTTCAGCTTTGCATGAGCTGCAAATTAGATCAATCCAGGCACAAGAGGTCAAATATTCCCTTAAAATTCCAGATTTCTCATACTTCTGCAGGATCATAAGTGGCGAATTTGGAGAAGAAAAAGAATTTAAATCTTGAATTTGCAGATAAACACCAGTTTCCGGCTCACAAATTCCAATAAAATAATTTAATTTCTCTAAATTTTCTTGAAAAGACAAGGGTTGCTAATAGGAATTCATTTTTATTTGAATTTATTTTCTAATCAGCCTTTGTAGTCGAGTTTTGGAATTTTGCATTAATTAATTAAAATACTCCCCAGCCTTAAAATCTCAAGTATAACGCCTTCTTTGCAATTTGTGAATGTTTTCTAACTTCCAGCTTTATACAGGTGCTATGTCTACCTCAAAGAATGTCGAAGGAGGAGTTAGAAAGAATCAAGTTAGGGAGGTACTCAAGGAATTTTATCCAGAATCCCAGCTATCATCTAAATGGAAGAAAGTTGCAGACACTAACTTCGAACAATTCAATGTAATCCAGCACAAGAAAAGGATGTTTGGCACTCAACATGAAATGCCTACGCCCATTGCAGCCAACATGATCAAATGCAGACTTCACCAAGCAGCTGGTTTTCCACCTGCAGTTCAATGTAGTGAGTTGATAGTTGAATGCACCAAAAGATATGATCCACAAGCACGATCCATCAAAGCATCTAACGAGATCACTTTGGTGTATTTCACTGAAGACTCAGTCAGAGAAGTGTTTGGCATTCCTCGTCATCACAAAATGTTGAGCAGAACTCAAGAGGAATCACAAGCAATGTTTGATCAAGCGAACAAGGCTTGTATGGATATAGTTAATTCCAACTGAGTCAAGGAACCGAAGAAGCATCGCTCTACATTACCCAAGAGGCTGATTTGCATAGATTTCAAAGAAGAGTACAGTGATATGATCCATATGCTGAACAGAATTATGGGTACTCCTCAGGGGGCGTTCTTTGAAGTGTGGATGTTCTCATACGTGGAGGAAATTATGTTGGGAACGGAAATGATAAATTGGGCTAAACTGATAAGTGACAATATTGATATCCAGCTGAGAAATCTAGAGAAAACCAAGACTTTCTACATGAGTTCCTACGTAGTCTACATCTTAGCCCAGTTTACAAAGTATAGAGGATAAATTTGCAAAGGACAAGTAGGGCCTCGGAGTAACCAGTTCAAGACATATGATTGTTACCCATAGCTACAGTTGCACTATAAAGACAATTATAAAATAACCAATGATGCATTTCTCATGTATATCACTCGGTTACTTCAAGGGGGGAATCCAAAAGAGGTTGTCCAAGGAGGCTATGGCGTTGCTTGAAAAATTTGGATCCTAGTTCATTCAATTTCCAACCTTTACATATTTAAGGATCCATGGATTTGTAGAAGCTCCATATAAACTCCCACGGTACTCAATAGATAAGATGGTCATGCTTGAAGTTGCAAGACAATTGGTTCACTTGGATTCCATCCAGGAGAAAAGGAATAAACAAGTACATTTTCCTATTGTGATTGGGAAAATGTTGGAAGTCTGCCCTTCATTGCAAGCAGCCAAGACAGCCAAATCAGAATTGCAATTTTATAAATTGGGTACGTATAAACCAAGGTCAGATTTTGATCAGTACTTGAGAGTTCACAGAAAGAAGTCACTTCATGTTATGCAAATAGAAGACTACTGGTCTAACTTGGTGGATGAATATGGAGTAAGAAAGAAGATGTGGTCTAGAATTCCAGTAGATCTTGTGAAGAAGTGCGACTTATTCCTTGTTCCTGACTAGGTTAAGGACAATGGAGAGTATGTACATCCTCAATTTGAACAAGAAAAGAATAAGACCATCTTATTGCCAAATTGGACACAGCTTGAGTTGACAGATTTGAATATATTACTGAAGGATATTCTAGCTAATTCTAGGGAATGGGTAGATCACCAAATTAGTAGATTGAGAAAAGGTGTCTCCCTTACCTATGCCAAACTAAGCAATGAAGAAAGTTAGGGAGAAGCAGCTGAATTTGAAAGAAGAGAAGAAGGTCTTGGTGAACTTCCAGGTTCAAGTAAAAGGAAAGCAATGAATGAAGATCTTCAAGCAAAGGCAAAGGAAGCAGCAAGTGAAGAGTCAGAGATTAAGAAGTAGAGGGTTAAGGAAACCCCATCATCTTCAAATACACCATCTATCAAGGTAATAGAAGAGGAGTCTATAGCTGAATGTGAATCGGATCATGCACAAGGAGCAAAATTTCAAGAGATAGAACAGTTGGAGCTTCTTCAAGAGAAAACCTTCACAGATTGCTTGGAGGGAGAAGATAGACTTATGATTGAAGACATGGGAGGTACTGAGATCCTAGAAACCAATGAGGAATTGGGTGATGAGATAATTTCTGCCTTGAAGGGGATTAATGATGATATTCAGTTGGAAGATGGGATGGAATTATCTACTGTACCAGATTGGTTGACTGAAAGTCTGATGAAGAAACCCAAGCCAATGAATGAAATTCAACCAATTGAAAGTATGCAAGACTTCTTGGAAAGGATTGGTAAAGCTAAGACACCAAAGAAGCCTAAGAAGTACTCTCAAATCACTAGAGATGGTATAGGATCTAGGATCTTACAGGTAGCAATTCCAAGGGTTGACAAGCATAGGGACCAAATTACCCCTATGGATTACAAAGTTACAACACTGGACATTGGACCAACCACAATAGAACATGACTTTCATGAGCTAGCAGACACTTCAAGGGCCATCAAAGAAAAATTTGACAAAACAGAGGAGAAGAAAGAAAGATTAGAGGTGGAGAATTCGAGGTTGGTAGAATTCATTCAGCAAATAACAGCCCCACTAGGGCAAGAGGGTGAGGCTTTTATTCCACCATCTTCCCTTCCTCAGGAATCTATTGACAGCCTTGAAGCAATGAGAGTTACAAGCCAAGCAATCCGAAGGTGGGTCAGCAATATCTCAAAGCAAGTGGAGCAATTCCTGGAGAGATGTGCTCAAACTTATGACAAATCAGTTTTGCTTGTAACTGAGATTCACCAGATGGAAGAGAGTTGGGAGGATTTCCAATACATAGAGGACAAGGTGATACCTCGCCTAAAGGATTTAAAGGAAATATCCATGCAAGTGTTGGTCCAGGAAGGTGTTATTGATAATGAAGCCTCATATGACTTCAACAGATGGTACTATTCTTTGTTAGCAAAGAAAAAGATATATGATGAGATGAAAGAAGAGTGTGTTGTTATGCAAAATTCTCTTGGAAAGATACAACTTAGGATACTCACATCGCTTGAAGGATTGACAGGGCAGGAGACTCACGATACAAGTGGTTTGGATTTGGAAGGTTTAAAAGAAAGTGTGACAAATATTTATTTCAAAGAAATGGAGATTATTAAAGAAAACTAGTTGGATGATATGTCATCCCTTTTGACCTTTATGGACAACTTTCAGAGGCAAGAAGGTAAATGGGAGAACACTTTTACTCAGTGCATTGAAGCCTTGGACGTAATTGGAGTGCAACTGGACACTATGCCAAATATATCAATGGAGGAACTCGATTTGGTTATGACAAAGTTTCTTGTATTTGCAGCCAGAGAGCAAGCAAAGGGGAATTGCATTTTGGATTCTCGCTTACTTGATTAGCTTGCAAGGTGTCAACGTTCTCCATACTCCAAGTGGCTCATCTTCTCCGTGCCATGTGTCCAAGAAGTTAGTTATGCTTTTTAGGGTTAGGTTTTTGGAAATAATCTTGGCCGTTGATCTCATATCGATCTAGGTCATTGCTTTGTAATTGGGGTGCCTATATAAACCCCATTCATTTCATTTATTCGGGGAGACTTGTGAAAGTTTTGCTAAGAGTGCTATTCAAAATAATAATTATGTAATTGTAATCAAATCTTATCAGATTTAGTCCTAAATGAACCTATGGAAATTCTAAGCTTGAAATTATGTTCTTAATTCTAAGTCAGATTTATTTCTTTTGTATCAAATGTGTTGATTGCAGAACATTTATCGATTTTAATGTTTTGCAAGTAAGGGAATGAAGTCCCATAAATATGAGGGAGACATGCCTCAAGGAGAGACGCATCTCATGAGAGGATGTGTCTCCACAAAGTGAAGACACGTCCGCTCATGGGACGTGTCCCTTGAGCGCGCGAGCTTCCTTAACAACCGAAGCCATTCGGTGTTAACAAAGACTAATATGAGTGTATTCAACAATCATCTAATATGAATTCAATTTATCCATTTTCAAATTTTTGATCTTCAGAAATTCGAATAACTTATTTGATGGATTTATATTTTAAGAACACTTTGGTTAAATATAAATGATGATGATGCATGAATGCAATCATCATTTATATCTGACCGAAGCTATCTTAAATCAACAAATTAGACTCATTGATGAGCATTTGTTAGTTTGAAAGCTTGCATGGTTTCATATTTCTTCAATAAAATAGATTTGTTTTCAGCAATTTTAAATGAATGAAAGATTGATAGTGTTGAAAATGGTGAAATTAGTTCATACCTTTTTCAATTGAATGATTTTCAATTTGATGTACAAGGTTAGTCTAAACTTTTAAATTACTAAATTCGAGTTCTATTACTTATATTCATTGTTCGAATTGATGATGGTCTTGAGTAATAGGATATCATTCGCAAACCCCCTTTGAAGATTGCACTATCTTTGTCTAGTTGTTGTAGTCATTGTACTTGGCAAAGCAAAGAGAGGTCTGAATTTCGCCATTCAACACTTGTCTCTTGAGTTCATAGGAGTAGTTTGGAATTAGTCTAGTCTCTAAACCCTTATCCTTTATTTTATTTTATTTTTAAAGATCGGCAGTAATAGAACTTCACCATTCATTATCCGCAGCATTCATAGTCCAAAGTGATAAAGTTGAGCATAAGTCCCCCTTGAAATACTAGCAAAACACATCAAACCAACTGAGACTATCCTATATGCATCAAGAACCTTGGAGTCTACTTTGTGATCACTTTGCTTAGCACCTTGGGGTCTTTGTTCAAGAGAGAATAGGCTATTCTATTGGGTATTTTATTCTAATGTTGGTTGAGGTCACAAAACCCGCATCAACAGGGGGGAGGATATATTCTTTCCTCACAACTGATGAAATGAGCCTCAAAAGACAAATTTGCTAAGTAGCAATTTTATTGGAGGTTGGAGCTCAATTAGCTACCTCTCATTAGTCACCAATGACGGGGCTGCATAGAGCTATGGTGGCATTTTTTTGGTGTGTTTTTTGTTGTGTGCAGTTTGGTGTGTACCTGTTTGTAGTGTTCCTGTTGCTTTGTGTGGTGGATGCTAGAAGAGCAATTGTATAGGATGGCCAAAAAATTTGAAACCTTAAGAAATGCCAAAAATAGAGACTGACCAACACAAGGAAGCATAAAGGTGTCCCAAAATTTAGAAAAAAGGACTAAATCAAAATTGCGGGAAACACTTATCTATAGATTTCTTGTGTTATCTAGCCCCAAAGGTTTCTTAAAGACTTTGATACTCTCTCCAAGAAGTTTTTATCGGCAAGCAATTTGGATTCTCAAAAAAGGAATCTTATTGGGTGGGATCAAATGTGTAGGCCTGAGCAATATGGTGGCTTGGGCCTTAGGCAAGCCATTCTCAATAGCCAAGCCTTGTCTACTAATCTTTATTAGCAATGTAGTAAGCTGAAATATCCCAAAGAATATTTTTGTAACATAAAATGATACCCTAGTTTTTCTGATTTTCAATTTCTGCTAAACCCTAGTGTGCTGATATAATTGTCTGAGTGTTTTTATGCATGAACAGCAGTACATAATGCAACCAAAAAGTAGATAAACTTATAGCAAATCACAGTAGCATTAAATCATCTTCATAGTTCAACCAGATCCAACAATATGAGCCAATATATTACTGATATGTAACCTCCAGTCTGCTGCTAAAAATATGAATGCAAATTACAAAGGGAAGTGGGCTTCAAACATGCGCCACAACATGAAGAAACCCCAATAATGCAGATGCAAATTAACCCTAGCTAGGTGAAACTGCCTCAGCCACAAACATGCTACTAGATGATGAAGAAACAACTGAAATAACCCTACCAAGGGGTGCACTGGCCTGCTGGACTGATGTTAGGGCTTTGCCACCCTAGAAACCTGAATTAGAACCTCCAACTTGCACAACTCGCCCTTCAAATCAGAAATCTAAATGCTGATGCAAAATTGACATGAAACTAGCAACTATCTCCATTGAAGCACATAGGAACCTCCGTCATGAAGTTCCCCTTGAAGAAGCTAGGGTATTGTCCAACTTCTCCTTAATGCAATAGGGTTTTCGTCCTAAAGCATATGATGCTCTAAAGTGCAGACCAAAGCAATAGAAAAACAATTCCAAAAATGATGTGAAATGCTTCACAAGATCTTGAATTTATACATGTTTCCCTCCTCCTCCTCTATGCTGGCCAACCTAGGCAAAATTACTATTAATTTCTTATTTCTTTTCCATCTCAAGGCCGACCCCTTAAGTCTTATTGGCACCCCACTAACTCTTGCCGACCAAGACATAAATTTTCTTACCTTCAAGAAGGTCGACTCACCACTTGCTTTCACTTTGGCCGACCTAAGAAGAGACATAAATGTTTTATTGTTTTTCTTCACAAGCCCGACCTGCTTTTCCTTAACTTGAGCCAACCTAGGAAAAGGAATAAAGGAGGGGACATTACATAAGCATTTAGGCAGATTTGATGATACTAAGATTCTAAGACTGGATCTGGTCAAAAGAGGCTCTATTTGGCTATAAGTCCCTTGATTTGAAGAAAGGTGAAAATAGAGATTTCCCCTGGTGGAACAAAATCTACAACAAATTTAGTTGGCCTAAATGCAATTTCTTTATATGATTGCTATGTTAAAACAAATGTCTCACTTGGGCTAATATCTAAAAGAGAGGTTTCAAAGCCCTTCAAAAATGTGCTTTGTGTGACATTGAAGAAGAATTTGCTGCTCACCTTTTCTTCCAATGTCCCTTCACCTTACGTATTTGGGAACAGTGGTGGCAGATCTGGAATCAACCTGTCATTCATGCTACTTGTTTGAGTTCTAGGTGAGGATGGGTCAGCCACTTTCTTTGTCTTCTTTTATCAATGCCACCTAGGAGCTTGGTCCTATTTTTATTCTTAGGTAGATCTGGCCTGAATGGAACTCTCAAATTTTCCAAAGTCACTAGAGTCTCATCTCACAAATATGGAAAAAGGCCATGGATTTTGTTAAAGAGAACATTGTTGCCAAATGTTCAATGGTTGAGACCTTGTCACTCTCTAATCTTCAACTTTCAACAAGTCTTGAGCTACATTCTGTTGTTGCTCCCTTTTGTTGCTCTTGCCCTACTCAATAGGTTTCTAGAAAGGTGAATAGGGTGGGTAAATAGGCCAAGTTTCTTTAAAATAAATACTAATGGCTCTTCTCATGGCAATCCAAGTGCTATCAAGCTAGGCCTTTTTGAAGAAGAGTCTGTTTGCTTTTTCTTCTCTACTGCTATAGAGGTCAATACCAACAATTAGATGAAAGCTCGTGCCATTCCTTTGGCTCTTGGAAAAGCTTGCAAGATGGACTAGAAAAAGATTATTTGTGAAACAAATTCCTCAATCATGGTTTCCCTTTTGAATAGAGCGAGGACCCATGAGTCCTCTTGGCAACTTTAGCTGAGCAAATTCTTCATCTTACTCCTAAATTTGAAGCTATTTCCTTTGTTCATATACCCAAGAAATAGAACTGGGTTATGGATTGCCTAGCCAAATGAGCTTCTAAGGAAAATTGTAATTGGAGTGTCTCTCTATGTGGAGGTCCTTGTCTACCGAAAAATCCTCTCAACTTCTCCAACTTGTTCACAATGATCAATACGACCCTCCCCTTTCTACTTTGTAAAAAATCAAGCTCTTTGATTGCCACTGTACTTGGAATTCTTCTTCAAAGAGCCTCTATTGGTACTATACCCTTGTTTGGCTTCTTGGGCACACTCGTTATCTCTTTCTCTCTAGCTTGGCAGGGAATTCATGTTTTCAAGGATTATGGTTGTTAAAGAGGCCTTTTTGGGGATGGAGTAGTGGAAAACCTTTCTGGGTTTTTTCTCTTCTTGCTTTAATTATGGCTTTGGCCATTTACAAATCTCCATGTTGTAAAATGTAATGAGTTTCTTTTAGTATAATTCTCCTTTTTGCCAAAAAAAATGGAAGCACAAACAAGTGACATCATGCATTTAGTTTGTAAAAACAGAGAAAATTCAATTTATACCAGAGTAAAGAAACAAAACCTGAAAGGGGCAAATTATGTGTATCTTCTTGTAAATTAGCATTTTGCACCAGAGAAAGGCAGCATAACAATGACGAAAAGCAATCAATCCAAAGCAAGAAAAAGAATAACAATAAAGATACACAAATTCAAAGGGAATCATCCATTAAGTTTGTAATAATCACAATAAGAAGGGCATTATTTTACACCAGCAAAACTACACTATGATAACCACAGACTAAAAACAGCAAGAAATCTGAATACCTTTAAAAAATCAAAATCATTAAAAAATGGCCATGAAGAAGCACAAATTGAAAACAAAATTATCCATGCACTTTCTAAAATGAAAGCAACGAGGTTGCTGTTTTGCACTAGAGAAAGGGCAGCATTTAAACAGTCAGAAAACAAAAGGATATCACTATACCTTTATCATAACTATACATGAAAAACAACAACGAAGCATTATTAATTCAAAAAGAACTGATCTTTTTTTTGTAGAAATAAAAATTTGGAGGTCCCTGTTTTGGAACAGAGATATTGTGGCACCAAAGCAAATCAAAACCATGCCATAGTTATAACAGGAGAAGGAAAAATTAAAATTAAAATATTTATTTACTGCATAAAAACTGATAATATCATCATAATAATGAACCATTACCATTATACACCCGAGAAACAGAAGCACGATAATGCTAAAATAGTCCTACAATCCAAAGCATGAAATGGTAACTTTAAATCAAAGATGTACCACCACAAAAGAAAATAGAAATAAGATAAAAATTACAAACTCAAACACAAATTATCATTTAGTTTGTAAACCTCAAAATAATAAGATTATTTTTCAGCACCAGAAGAAAAAAGTCTAGTCACAATTAACTGTAAAAATGAAAATCTTTACACAGTAACAACAAAGAAGTAAATATTCAAGGAGAAATTATCCACTTATTTGTAAAAATGACAATAAGGAATCTACTGTTTTACACCAGAGACACATCAATAGTAAACCGTGAAAACATGTCAAGAAGACGTTAAACCTTTTAAACATCAAATACATACCAAAATAACAAAAAGGAAACACAGATTCAAAGTGAAATCATGAATTAACCTTTTGTATTACTGTAAATAGGAAATACAACTTTAAGTGTTTTGCACAAGAGAAACAAACAGATTTTGAATGGTAAAGAACCAACTGACTCTATCCAGAATAACGCAAAGAAGCATAAATTCAAAGTGAAATCATGAATTAAGCTTTTGTAAAAAATGAAAATCGCAAAATAAGCATTTTCCGCTACAGGAACATAAGTATTCAGATGTGAAAATAACAACAATAAAGGGTACATTCAAACACAAAGAAGCACAATTTCAAAGTGAAACCATAAATTAATCTTTTGTGAAACAGTAAATAACGCTTCAGCGATATGCATCAGAAGGAACAGCAGTATTTATATGGTAAAAATACAACAATTCACTCTATGATACCAGAAACACAACAAAGAAGCACGGCGAAACCATGAATTAAGCTTTTTCTAAAACTGCAAACATCAACTTCAGAATTTTGCACCAGAAAAACAGTTGTATTCGAACAATAAAAATTAACAATTCACTCTATCATATAAGAATCACAACAAAGAAGCACAAGTTCAAAGTGAAATCATGAAAGTTTTACATTAAAACTGCAACTAACAGCGGTACCATTTTGCAAAAGAAAAAGAAACAAAACTTGCTCTATCATTCCAGACTAGCTTCAACGAAGCACAAATTCTAAGTGAAATCATCAATTAAGATTTTGTAAAACTAAAAATAACGAAGTTACAACTTGCTCTATCATTCCAGAATAGCTTCAACGAAGCACAAATCCTAAGTGAAGTCATAAATTAAGATTTTGTATCACTAAAAATAACAAAGTTAGCTGTTACATCAGAGAGACGGCAATATTTAAATAGCAAGAAAACAGCTACTCTCTCTACCTCTGAAACAACCAAACCATGCCACAAGAACAAGCACAAATTCAAATACAGTTTTATTCAGAAGCCTCTTCCTAAACATAGGGAGCAGTGGAAGCTTGACGCTACCGTTTGACACCAGAGGCGAGTAATATATGTATATGTGAAAAATTCAACAAACAATCACAAATACCTTTAAAACATCGGCCTCAGAGGAAAGCCCGTGCGGCAAATTCTCCAACTCTGTCACACGGTGCGCAAGCCTGACCGGCAATTCCTTGTGCAAAAACTGCGCCGAAAATAGCAAATAATTGTCACTCGGATTCGAAGAGAACTCCATCATGTACTTTAAACTAACACCTGTCTGCTTCATCAGGCTGCATTTCTTTATCTCCTCGGCCAGACCGCGTTCAATGGCCCGCCTGGCCGCAGAGGCCAGGTTTGGCAAAGCCATGCCAGATCGCCGGTTCGATCCACACCACCTCCAAAACACAAAGGAGAAAGAAAACAAATAGAAAAACCCTTGTAAACTTCACAGTGACCGAAAATATTCATAAAATTCACTGGCCATCGTGATCCGAGCCTAGAATCTTCTACGAGAGGAAAACTGTGCAGAGTATCGACAGAAAGGAGGGGTTTTTTTTTATGTATTTCTTGTTCTTCCTTGTTTCAACAAGTCAAGGATTCGAATCGCAGCCACACAAAACACAATGCGAAATTCCACTATCTTCAACGGCTTTGGTAATCTTCTTCAACAGAGAATTTACTGCAAAACCACACATTTTCCGTTTCATCCGTCAGAATGGATGACATGGCATAGCAATGTTTGCAAAATCAGTAGAGGCTCTCCGTGTGTTTGCTTTCAAGGTATGACGTGGCAAGATCGATATCGGAAAGGGCGTGCAGGAATCTGATCGGACGGTTGTGTTGTAAATGACGTAATGGTCGTTAATACCCAAGGATTTCGTGTATGAATCTGTGGGACGCACGGGATGTGGACCGCGTGAATCGTCGTAGCATCCGAAGATAAAATGCGGGTTTTGTTGCTAATGATTATTTTAATGTATGTAGCTTTATTTGAATGTATTTTAAGTTTTTTAATAATTTTTTTTTGGATGTTTTTAGGTCTGACAAGGTTTCTTCCCTGTTCGCGTGGGGTTTTGTTGCTAATGATTATTTTAATGTATGTCGCTTTATTTGAATGTATTTTAAGTTTTTTTAATAATTTTTTTTTGGATGTTTTGAGGTCTGACAAGGTTTCTTCCCTGTTCGCGTGAACCTGATACGGAACCCAATTCCACCTTCATTTTCATTTGTCTCTTCTTTGAGCACTTTTTCGTTGTTCGGCATTGCTTAGAATAGAATATCATACAAGGCTTCCTTTGTATCGTTGATTTTTTTTTGGTTATATTACTACTGTATATTTAGGATAAAGGGATAAACATACCTCATGTGGAAAATACCTTCTATTTAGCAAGGGATAAACATACCTTCCGTAGAAAATACCTTCTATTTATTAAGGGATAAACATGTCAATAGAATGACAACTGTTTTCTTGGTACATTTATTCAGTTAGAAGTCTATTGAGAAGATGGAGATGCTCATCATCTCCTTGAATATGAAAAGGATTGAAATGCAAAAGATCAAAATGATATGATCGCTTGTCCATAAGTTATTTTTAGTCAAGTTATTTTTAGTCTTGTGGACATTAAAAATTATTCATTCATTTAATAATAGAATACTAATATATTTATTGGATACATTTTTTATTTAGTTAATCATTATATAAAATTTAAAAAATTGAGCAACAATCTTATAGTCTATGATTTATTTATGTTGTGGAAACGAAAGTGTAAAACCCACAAACTTAAATAATTGCAACACAAGTTAGATGAAAAGAAATACAGGAGATAATATAATGGAATAACAAAATAATAAATAAGACACAAATTTACGTGATAAAACCTTGACAATATGTCAAGTAAACATCCACGAGGCAAAGTATTAGTATTCTTATTGCTCAGAGAAATTGATTACAACTTTCAGCTATTGCTCTTCAATTACAATTCATTACAAATTAATTTAACCTTCAAGACAGCAAGACATGTATATAATATATCTTCAACCTGTGTCAAACTTAGAAAAAACCAGTTTTGTTTTTATTGCTTTGTTTTTATCCTTTTTTCTGGTTTTATCTTTTATTTTAAATCTTTATCTTTTCCAAAGATAATATTTTGTTTTAGTTCTTTTATCTTTTCTAAAGATAAATTATGATTTCTTTCTAATTTATTGTTGTCATATCCAACAATCTCCACCTTGACAACAATTTACCTGATACTTGCCCATGCCCATTCATCACCTTTTCTGCAAGCCAAGAGAAGTCAAACACCACTTCAACTTTTCTAACTGTACTGGTTTTGTAAACATGTCTGCACAATTTTCTAGTGTATGAACTTTCTCAAGAGCTACTCCACCTCCATCAATAACTTGTCTTACAAAATGGTATTTAATTGCAATATGCTTAGTCCTACTATGATAACCTAGATTTCTAGTTAGATTTATAGCACTTTAACTATCACAAAATACAATCACCTTGTCCTACACTTTTTCAAACTCGCCCAAAAGACCCTTCAACCAAATTGCCTCTTTACAAGCATGTAAGATAGCCATATACTCTGCATCAATAGTGGATAAAGCAATTGATTCTTGAAGCTTTGACATCCAACAAATAGGTCCTCTTGCAAGAGAAGACATAACCTGATGTAGATCTCCTTTGTCCAAATCACCTACAAAACCTGAATTGACATAACTACAAATTGAACCACAACCATCAAAGGTGATACAATAACCACTTGTGCTTCAAAGATACCGAAGCACCCATTTTACTATTACCCAATGCTCTTTACCTAGATTTGTCATGTATCTACTGACAACACCAACTGCATGTGAAATATCTAGTCTTATACATACCATCACATACATTAAACTTCCTACTACATTAACATATGGTACATGAGACATATAATCATTTTCTTCTTTATTACTAGGACATAAATTTGAAGAAAGCTTAAAATGAGAAACTAAAGGGATATTTATTGGTTTCACATTCTTCATACCAAATCTTATGAGGATCTTCTCCACATACTTTTGCTGCAATAACCAAAGCTTACCATGTTCCTTGTCTCTATGTATTTCCATTCCCAAAAATTATTTTGTTGCTCCTAGATCCTTCATATCAAAAGTCCTAGCCATCTGAGCCTTTAACCCATTGATCTCAACTATGTTTTTGCTTGCTACAAGCATATTGTTAGCATATAATACCAAGATAATGAATAAACCATTTTTCAAAATTTTAAAGTAAACACAATGGTCATACTCACTCCTTGTATAATTTTGGCTCACCATTAAGGAATCAAACTTCTTGTACCATTGTCTAGGAGACTGCTACAGGCCATACAATGACTTTTTGAGTTTACAAATAAATTTCCTGTTGTGATCTTGAGCAAACCCTTCTGGTTGTTCCATATATCTCCTTATCCAAATTTCCATGTAAAAATTATGTTTTAACATCTAACTCCTGTAGATTTTCAACTTTTATTATGTTTGATTTTATGAGAGGAGATGCATCAAATACATCTATGTTGATGATGAATTTGTAGCTAGTAGGATCCCACAATCTGTATCCCTTAATTCCATCACCATAACCAACAAAGATATATTTTTTAAATTTGGTGTCCAATTTAAAATACCCAAAACCATCTAAATGAATATAATCTAGAATACCCTTACTTGTATGACTCACTACTTTAAACTTTTTTCTAGATCGCTTCTCATAAACATAATGCTTGTAGAAATTCAAATTCAAAGATTTTAGATTTGGAATTAACTTATGGCTCAACAGTACCTTCAATCCTTTCTGACTCATATGACCTAGTCACTGATGCCATAAACGAGTAGATTCATTTTCTTCCTCAAATACCACTACCGCTTCATTTATTATAGTACTCCCTTCTAGCTTGTAAACGTTTCTAATATTTGTATCCTTCGTGACTGCCAAAATTCCTTTGGACACTTTCATTGATCCACCTTGACTCGTAAATTTATAACCTCCAAAATCTAAAACTCCTAAGGAAATTAAATTATTTTTGAGTGTTGGCACATGTCTTACCTTTATTAATGTCCTCACAATACCATCAAACATTTTAATCTTAATGCTCTCAATCTCAACAGTCTTACAAGACATTATTTCCCATAAGAAGAACACCGCCATCAATAGCTTGGTAAGAAGAAAACCAATTCTTATGTGGACACATGTGATTAAAAGCACCATAAGCTAATAACCATTCCTCGTGATACTATAAGGAATTACAAATAGATAAAACTTCATCAACCATACCTAAACTTTCTCGATCGAATTTGCTTCCTTTTTGGAGTCATCATTATCTTCTTTCCTCTCCCAACAATCTTTCTTAAGATGCCCTAGTTTATTGCAGTACCAACATTTTCCCTTACCCTTTTTCCCTTTTCACTTAGATCTAGATGTACCTCTCGAATCTTCCCCTTTTCTGTCGATCGACCCCTAACCACCATTGCTTTTGATGTGGAGGTTTTTACATTAGATATCCTCACACCTCTTCAGATGACAAAACTCCCACAACAGAATTGAATTCAAGGGTGTCAATTGTGCTAAAGCTAATAGAAGTGACTAAGTGATTCCAGGATTCAGGCAATGAACACGATAACATAATTGCCTTGTCTTCATCTTTGACTTTTACACCCATACTAGCTAATTGACATATAAGAGTATTAAAAAAATTTAAATTATCAACAATTTTTATACCTTCTTTCATTTACAAACTATACAACTGCCTCTTCAAGTAGATCCGATTTGTCAAGGACTTTGTCATATAATGACTCTCCATTTTACTCTAGAATCACATGTTGTCATTTCCTCTTCAGCAATATTAAAAAGAACATCATCTACTAAACACAACTGAATTGTGCTAAGAGCTCTTGTATCAAGATCCTCCCAATCCTCATCAGTCATATTTGCAGATTTCTTTGACTTTCCAACCAACACTTTGTGCAATCCTTGTTGCACTAATAAATCACGCATCTTGAGCTTCCATAGCTCAAAATTATTCTTCCCATTGAATTTATATACTTTGAACCTTGCATTTGAAACCTTTTCCATTTGAAACATTGACCATTTGATGCTATAAAACAAACACCAAATCCTAACACAAATGCTGCAAAATAATTGCTCTAATACCACTTGTTGTGGAAATGAAAGTGTAAAACCAACAAACTTAAATAATTGCAACACAAGTTAAATGCAAAGAAATACAAAAGATAATAAAATGGAATAATAGAATAATAAACAAGACACAGATTTACGTGGTAAAAATTTGACAATATGTCAAGGAAACATCCAAGGCGCAAATTATCGATATTCTTATTGCTCAGAGAAATTGATTGCAACTTTCACATAGTTGTTACTCTTCAATTATAATTCATTATAAATTAATTTATCCTTTAAGACAACAAGACATATAATATCTTCAACTTGTGTCAAACTTAGATAAAACCAACTTTGTTTTTATCCTTTTTTTTGTTTTATCTTTTATTTTAAATCTTTATCTTTTCCAAAGATAATATTTTACTTTAATTCCTTTATCTTTTCCAAAGATAAATTTTGATTTCTTTCTAATTTATTGTTGTCATATCCAACAATTTAATAATTTAATAATTTTTAAAATATTATTTATCCACCATTCTATTGGTTTATGTTGGAAATAATCAGTGTATAAATATTTATTTATTTTAAATTATTACATGTTCAATGCCAATAAAATTTCAACTATATCAATAATGTAAGTCTTATTCAAACATTAGATCAAAGTTGAAATTTTAACTACATGTTCAATACATTAATTTCTTCTAATAAAATTTCAACTATTTTTCAGCACAAACATTCTTTTCTCATTTGTAACATGATTGTGTCAACTCCCTTCCTCCATTTGATTCCGGCTCTCATGTTGATTGTGGTTGTGTTTTGTTTACTAATTGAGCTCCTACCCCTTTTTTAACCCTGTTGCTTCCCTCTTCATCCTCTCCTAGCATCTTGCTCAGTCGTCGGATGTCGCAAATACCTCAGACTCCTATGCCAACTATGGACCAAGCCATGCACTTAAAATTTTGTCAGTCTTATCTAACATCAACTCACCTATGTGTATGAACACTAGATATCCTATAATATAATGCCTAAATTTGTTTACTGCATATACCACTGCCAACATTTATTTCTCTGTCAATGTATAATTAAGTTCCGCCCCTTGTAGATTTTTATCGATATAATATATGGCATACTCCTTGTTGTCTTCCTTCTACCCAAGTACACCTCCTATAACAAAATCAGAAGTATCTATATGGATATGGAAAGGTAAGGTCCAATTTGGTCCTCTCAAAACAGGGGTTTTAGTCAATGTTGCCTTGAGTGCTTCAAAAGAGTGTTGACAAGTAGTTATCCATTCAAATTCTACATCTTTGGACAATAAAACAAATATTGGAGTTGTAAGTTTACTAAAATCTTGGATGAATCTCCTATAATACCCAGCATGTCCTAGGAAACTTCTAACATATTTTTGTCTGAGGCACAACCCAAGTGTTGAGATTACTTCAATTTTTTGGGGGTCCACTTGAATTCCTTCATTTGACACAAAATGTCCCAATACAATCTCATTATCATCATGAAATATTTTTCATGACTCGGGGATAAGTTGTGTTCATGACACCTTTTTAGCACCTTCTCTAGATTGCCAAGTACTTCATCATATGTATTCCCATATGCTGTGAAATCATCCATGTAAACCTCAATGGAATCATGTGTAAAGTCTAAGAATATACTTAGTATTGCCCTCTAGAAAGTGGTTGATGCCTTACATAGGCCAAAGGGTTGGACAAAATAAGCATATGTGCCCCAAGGGCATGTGAATGTTGTCTTGTCCTAGCCTTTAGGGAAATCTTAATTTTATTATAGCCACTAAAACCATCCAGAAAGGAGAAATACTTTTTGCCTGCTAATGAATCAAGCACTTGGTCAATGAATGTACCATGCACATTGTTCTACACAATAATTTTCCAATGTTTTAACCTCAAGTAAATAGATTAAGCATCTAGCCATTATGAGCAATAAATTTTATTTTTTCAAATATAAAGATAGCATGCACATTTGAAATAAATATATTTCCAAACTTTCCCATTGCATTATATCAAAGTAGTACAACTTTCCAAAGTATTGATTTCATAATACATAATAACATGATAACATTTTTCTTTTACAATCTTTCCATAGAAATGGATACAAAATACACACATAAGGCTCCATTGAGCTTTCTGGAAAAAGATGTACGAATGGTCTAGCTATCCTCCATAAAATCTTGGTCGTCAACTAAAGAGGAGAAGCATCACTCAAGCGCTTTTCTGCCAACCATGGACTAATTGTGGTCCCCCGCACATCCACCAAACTTGGTAGATGGCCCTACCCTTCGATGAAGAGATTAGTTTGGTAACCTCATAATAAAATTGACCTTTATTGAGCTTGGTGTTGTGTCCTACATATCTAGATCTATCACACAGTGGCTACAATCTACACATATGGCATTCCCTGCCTAGTATGTAAACTTGGATCACAGTGATTGATAGTGTAAATAGCAGAAACTTACACTACTTTGGCCAAAGTATTCATCACCCAGTACTTTGAGTGGTCGTCATATAATTCACTCACCTTCCTAGCTTGATTTGTATTGACCATTCATAACCTATGCATAGGCTATCCCCTTATGCCATGGAGTAACCTTAACCCCATGAATAACCTATATCCTCTATGTTAACTAAGACACTTCTAAGAAGTAAATCAAAGTACTCTAAGTCTCAACTTAAGCTAAGCATAAGCTATTTAAGCCCTATGCATAATATAGTATTTAAACCCTCTAAAAATAGCACCCATTCCTTAATATAGAATAAATACATACACTCAAACAATAAAGATTCCTAGACTATCAAGAGTCTTTTACTTTCACAAAAATAAGAGAATAACCTTTCTTTAAAAGCAACTAAACAAATTTCCCAAACATAGCTAGCAATGCCACGCAATCTTTCAAATACAAGAAAAGTATAAACGAGTAGAAATCAACATGCTTGTTAATGCAATGCTCCAAATGATCAAATCATATTCCTAGCTAAATCTTCTCCCAAAATCATCTTGCAACTTAGCAACTATCACTTCTTCCATTTAAAACTTTCTCTCAAGACCTCTCACAAAATCTCTCTCAAACTCTCTCTCTCAACTCAAAAAATCAGAAAATAGCAACTCAAAAAATAATAGCAAGAATGTAGATATGCATCCAAATGAGGTAGAAAGCACCTCTATTTATACACTAAAGTGAGCATCTACAAGCTAGAAACAAGCTATCAAAGATGACACTTCTCAAACAAAAAGGTTTGAATCAACAAGAAAAAGAAAAGGTAGCAGTTTAAATCATCGCACAGTAAACACATACACAACCAGATCTTACCATGAGTAATGTGTCATTTATTCAATTG
Source organism: Sequoia sempervirens (assembly GCA_007258455.2). Classification (NCBI taxonomy): domain Eukaryota; kingdom Viridiplantae; phylum Streptophyta; class Pinopsida; order Cupressales; family Cupressaceae; genus Sequoia; species Sequoia sempervirens. The sequence goes on along the minus strand of VDFB02109042.1, from coordinate 71,979,483 downwards.
GACAACAAGAATGCTAATAAAAAATGAAAGGTAATTGTCTTCTATAGTTCGACTCTATTTGGCTAGCTTATCTTTTGACCACTTCACTTATTTTGATTTGCTTCATGTGCAGGAATTCATAATGCAGTTTAGACTTTGAATTTGGTTCATACTACTCACAGGTTGGTGCCACATTATGCTTTTCATACCCTATTCTTTTGGTCATTGTTGCTTATCACCAAGTCAAAGTTTCATATGCTTGAGTATTCGTTTGACTTTTTATTTCTAACTTAGTATTTGCAAATTATATCACACATTAGTTAAGCATTGATACTGTGCTATACACAGTGCTATCAATATTTCACTTAACTCGGCATTAAATACTTTAAGCATTGCTTGTGTTAATGTGTTGCTTCATGTTTAAGTGCTATTCATTTAATACTGCGCACTATATACTTTTAAGTATGTGATGCACATTTCACATAGTTTATGCTATGTTTAATATGCTATGCGCTTTGATAAATAATTCAGTGCTATTGAAATCATTAACACATATATTTAATATATATATACCATAAAATATGTATATATGTATATATGTATGTATATATATATATATATATATACATCCACTTATAATTTTATAAAATACTTTACTCGATATTCAAATATACATTACATACTCTCATATTTTGTATATTGATGCATGTGTGTGTGTGTGTGTGTATATATATATATCATGCCTTGATATTTAAACACATATATTCATAGTCATATCGATCATCATATATACATGAAGTGTATATATATATATATATATGTCACCTTGTCCAATCGATATTATGTGCATATGGGTAATCCGTCCATGAGCATGTGTAGATAAATTTATCTACGTATACTTATGTATGTATTTACTCATGTGTATGAGTTTATCATTGACACATACATATATACACATATATACATTTTATGTATATATCTCATTGATTAAATATAAGCACATAAAGAAGAACTCACTCAATACAAAGAGACTCAATACTTCAACCTCCAAAATAAGAACGTTCACAAATAAAACCCTAACCACTTCTAATCATACTCAAACAAGACTAGAGGTAACTTACTATTTCCCAAGCTATTATCCTGAGTCGACCAAACTAGAAGTGTGTGTGTGAAAGCTCAGTTTAGGTCTTATCAAAAGGTTACCAGACCAAGTTCTTCTCTTGAGTGATACTTCCCCTCTCTTTCAAAGGCTTGATTCTATTCCTACATCCAACTTAACACTTTGCAACAGTAGTTACCCAAAAATAATACATTCATTTGCATCATATATATCATGCAATCATAATCCTTTCATAACATCAAATTAAATCAAACATTGATTCTTCATATTTTCAAATTGCATAAAGCATAAATACATTTATTTTAAGCATTTTCACCAAACTAGGTAAAAGTAAATAAGTAGTAACACAACGGGGTGTAACAATGAAGGGGAGTGGAAAGTGGTCCTTCCTAGTTGCAACATTTAATTCTCGATAGTCTACACATACTCTCCACTTTCCTCCTTTGTTTGGAAAAATTACTAAAGGTGACACCCATTGACTATCAGAGATAAGATATATATGAAGCTCATGTCAAGTAATTTTTGCAATTTTGTTTTAACTATGTCTCTAACTGCATGATTCATTCTCCTTTTTGTTTGTCTTATGGGTTTAAAACCATCATTGATGTAAATCCTATGCATGCACAATTGTGGGTCTATCCCCTTCATGTCATGATAATCCCATGCAAAGGTTGTTGTGTGTGCTTGCAACATAGTTATCAGTGATGTCTATTGTATATCAGTCAATTGACTATTAACCTTCAATTTTTTACTTGACATGATCTCTAAAGTCTTGGATGTTGTTTGCACTGATGAGATGTCAAGTCCCGCTATGTTTGGAATACATTGGTGTCGTAACAAATTGTGAAATATTTGGGAAATTGACTCAAATGAATTGGCATGGATAATATTTTACAAAGGATCTTGCAAACATGTCAAGTAGTCCTAATGTTGCGGGTCCCTACCATAATCATTTTGCATGATGTTTACTATCAAGTCATCTTCATCTTTATGTTCTAATAGCGGATTGTGTTCAATATTCATCAAGGCTTGCAAGGAGTATGTGTCCTCCTCATCTAGGGAAGGCCAAATGGTTTGTTCTAGGTCTACATGTGGCTAGACTATAAAGGACTAACTTCTTAGTCACATTCCCATTAGAGATAATCATATTCCTAGATCTGCAGCCTATAAAGGCATTTGTTGTTACCAACCATGGTCTTCCTAATATGAGGGGGTAGCCTACAAGATTAGCCTTTGGTTGCAACACCATAAAATCTACAGGGTACTCCCATGAATCCAATGTTATCACCAAGTCCTCAATGGTACCCTCAAGATTGACTATGGACATATCTGCCAATTACAGAACAATGGGTGTAGGTCTGAGTTCTATCAACTATAACAACTTCATGGTTTCTTTGGTCATTACATTGATAACTACTCCCAAGTAAATTAGGGTGTTTTTAATGAGAGATTCATTTATCTTTACATCCACCACAGGACTCCCAGGGTTTGCATACTTGGGAACAGTTATGTTTCCAAGCCTGATGTTTGCAAGTTGACCTAGGATTTCTAAGGATCTTTCATCTTCCTGGATGGATTTTTAAGGAAAATTTCTCTCATTGTTTTGGTGTAGATAGGAACCTCCTTAATGGCTTGGATAAGAGGTATTTTGATGCAAACATCTTTAAGTTGTCCCAACAAGTCTATTTCATCTTGTGTTTGATTTCTTTGAACTGTTAATATTTTAGGGAATGGAGGCTTTGGACTTGGATTGGTTAGGTTAACCTAATTTGACTTGGGCTCCTTAGGTTGAGTGTCCAAGGTCTCTACTAGGGGTTCTTCATCAGTCAATTCAATGATTTGAGGGGATGAAGGTCCAACCAAAGTTTTCCTTGATCTGAGGTGGAAATCACTCACCTCTACCCCATAAGTGGGGTATTGAGAAATTTTGTTAGTGTAAGCCTATTGAATAGGCTTGTTATTGGGATTAGGTGCAGGTTGGGCTGAAAATTGAGGTGCTCTAGGTGGTTGTGGTGCTGGGTTTTTTAGGTTTGGCATAATAGCTTGTTGTTGTGGCTGCAAGGGCTATTGTGGCTACTGGTAATTCATGTTTTGGTTTTGCCATTGCTAGCATCTTTGCCACTAGGGCTGTCATTGGTTTTGTTGGGGTGTCCATTGGGAATTATAGTTAGGTCCTTAGTAATTTTGTGATGGCCACATATTTTTCTGTTGTTGGTTCCAATTGGTTTGAGTAATTTTCCATTACTGGTTTTGCATATTGGCCCAACATTGAGGATTCCAATTAGGAAGATTTGAATTGTTACTAGGAAATGACATGTTATCCCTATTTGGATTTGTTGGGGTTAGTTGGTTTGATGATTGATTTGGTGAGTTCAAAATGTTCTAATTTGGTTGGTTGGGTTGGTAGGGTTCCCACAAGAGCTTAGGAAATGAAGGTCAATGTCTTGTGTTAGAGTTTGGCATCTTTTTCTAAGATTTGGATTTAGATGACAAGAGGAACATTTGTGTTTTCTTCTTTATTTTAATCAAGATCGTTGTTGGTATGATCATGATTTTGAGTAGAAGCTTCATGATTTTTGGTGTGGACATTAATTTTCTCACAATCATGGTTGGGTGATTCAATATGTATTATATTGTTGAGGTTTTCAAGATTGTATTTGGATGGTAACTTGGGCCCTAATTTGATTAGATGCTTGGTACACTTCTTGTTCCTCTCTATGAACCTAGTTAGCAAGGTGCATCCCTTTTTAGAACCAAAAAGGTCATACAAATCATGAGGACATAAGGGTTCTCTAGCATATGGGTTTTGGGCTAATGGTTGTCTAGAGAGGAAGAGTTTGATCCATATAATTTTATGTTTAGCTTGCATTAGTGCCTAGTGATGGGTAAAATATAAATAGATCATGAAGTTGTTGGTTTTGGATTGGGTTGTAGGATTTGTATTTGAAATTTAAAGTGTGGCTTTAGAATGTTGGATCCTGAGATATTGGTTACAAGATTTTGATTCAATTTGAAACTTTGATTCTAAGGTGTTGCTTTAGGATTTTAATCTTTGAGGTGCTCATAATGTTTCAATATGTTGATTGGATTTGGGATTTTTATGTTAAGGTATTTATTGTGGGTTCCACACAAACAAAAAGGAAAAGACAACACAAGAACAACATAGTGTATAGGAGTGAATTTGCACCCCTCATGTAAATTCCCCTTTTGCATCCCTTGCTTTAGAAAAACAAACCTGACTAGATATTTCAACATCACTCACCTACCTCCCATCCACTTGGTGTTTGTCCTATGTGTCAGTGGGGGAATTTTTGTCGGGGATGCAAGTGTGGCGTGTTGCCATTCTTGACATATTCCTATCCCTGGATTCTGTAGGGATGTTATGTTCTCCATTGGGCATGAAGTGTAACACCTTTGTGTCAACCAGTTGACCTGAAAATGGTTCTTTCCCTCCTAATCTCCCTTCAAATGCATAATTTTCACTATCACCTCATCTCTTTAGCAATCCATTCCATCTTCTTCAAAATTCTAAGCATTCACTTGAGTTCTTTTGCATCCATTGTGTATTACACAACAAATTTTTGCTCCATCAACTTCACTTAGAACATGTTGTGTTACCATAGAAGCTGTGAGTTTGGAGTCTTGCGAGACCTCCTTCGTCATTGCTGCGACCGTGTCGACTTTTCCAAGCTCGTAGTCTTGCATTCTCCCTTAATTAGCCTTGAGTTCCTTTGGGTGGAGGTGGTATTACTTCACTATCCTTCTTTTGCTATGGTTTGATAGAGTAGCATCATATCTTTTGTAGTGTTCAATACTCTTCTTTTCATTTCCTTAATTGCATTTTCTGCTTTGTGGCTTTTCTGGCTATCCATGGAGGTGGAAACACCAAATCAGGGGTTTGATTGAGGCAAAACCCTATACAAACCCAACATTTTTCCTCTCTTGGTTGTGTGTAGGTACGTGTACGCGTGGAGCTTGCTGGCGAACCAAACTCTTAGTGAGTTGGTCTTCTTCACCCTTGTTTTTGTCTACCTTTATCATTTATGTAGTCATTTCTTGTACTTTGTCATTATGTTTAGTTCATTAAAACTCACCAGCTAGACAGTTAGTAGGTTCTTGGATTTTTGTACTATACTTCAACATTCTCTAAACGTATGGACACCAGCGCACCAGAGAGATGCCAACACATCGTGTTGTTGTCCTCAAGCAGAGGGTTGTATGAGGCATAGTCCGAGTTCCAAAAACCAACTCATATAGCCCCATCAAAACATTTAGATTAGTAGAGTGGTAGAAGCACTTGAGAGTGCTCTTCATTCTCTACCCTCAACCTAAACACCCACCTAGCTTGAGGTAAGATAGGGCAGCCTTTCACTCTTAGCTCTCCATGAACTGGAGCCTTGGTGTGGATGGTCCTCTTACCTTACATTTTGGTTCCATTTAATGGTGTTGAAAGTTCCTTTCCTCATATCCTAGGAGTGTTGTGGGTGTGAGTGTTGTGATGTGCCTAGCCTTGCAACCCAAACTACAACCCCTAGTGGCATAGTTGGAAGGTTTTGTAAGCATTGTAGAACAAAATCTTAGTTGTGTCACTATCTAATTGCGAAACCTTTGGGAGCTTTGTGAAGGTTTCGTCTAGTATACGCGATGGCCTCCTTTTTGCACTTACCCATCCCATCTGCGCATCCTGCAAGTAGTTCTCTTGGCATAACTTTCACCTTGTAGGACCCGTCGATGGGTTATAATAGAGAACCATCTCCTCTATACATCCCCGCATGAATCAACAGGAACACTGTGGATGGTGCTCTTTTTCATCCCGCATGTCAGGTGAATGTCATAACTGAGGAGATTATGTTGATTAATTTCCTACATAAGGATGGGTATGATGCATCTAAGAGTACCATCCATACACACAATGGACTTTCCATACCTCCCCTTGGTTGCATCACCTTGTCGGTCCTCGTTGGACCTAAATCAATGAACTTTCTTTTTGACATAATCTTAGGGTTTGAACTCTTCAGGGTCAAACTAGGTATCCCCTAGTTGGTCGCTATGAATGCAATTCCCTCGATAGTGCAAAAATGTCTAAAATTTATCCATGAGGGTATGGTGCATGTAATCCATCACACCGACTATAAATCGCCGGTTGCGCGTGGTAGCTATTCACTGGATCACTTTTGGCTTGCACCCATTGGTTCACTTCCTCCTAGGACAAACCTCTTGTACCAAACCTATGCAAAGTACGAGAGTGGGTGCTTAACGCCTAAAGTGAGATACCCTCCATCTCCCTACGCCATCATGCATAGGGCTTTCCTGAAGGCTGACAACAATGTTGCCTTGGCTTAGAAAAGAGAAAATAAGCGTGCTCAACACTCTTCTTCTTCTGTTGTCATTGTCCCTTATGTCGCTTCCTCTCACCCTACTATGGTGTCATCGGATTCCACTCCTAAGCGATTGATAGAGAATCTGATGGTGCCCACTTGGCAAAAGCCCGGGCGTTTAACATTTGAACTCCCTATTTTACCCATGGTGCCTAGGCCTGTTTGGTGTGGTAAGGGGAAGGCTTCCCATGGGGATTCCTCTATGTCTCAGCCTCTACGACTCCTACCGCTCCTAGCCCCAAGGTGGTGAATGGGAAGAGGCCCACTGTCGAGGCATTAGAGTCAACTCCCCCTACTGTTGCTCCAATCTTTTCTCTGTCTCTCCCTCCTACTCTCATCTAGGAGTCTCTCCCTCCTCTAGAAATGACTGTGATGGAAACTCTAATGGCTAAGAAGGAGTCTTCTATTCCATCCCAACTTTCGGCCTCTAGCTCCCGAAGTCGCAGGAACCACCTTGCACATGAGTGCAAGCATCGACGAAAGGCTTTGGTCATTGAGTAGGCCACTTTGTAGAGGAAGGAAGTGGAGTTGACCACGCTTGTTTTAGGGCCTTTATTATGTCCTCCTCTCTTGTCCCCTCTGCTTCAATTCAATCAGCCTTGGTGTTGCTTCCGACTGCTGCTGCGAGAGTAAATGCCCCTAACCCTAAAAAGGTGTAGGTGTTTATTGCTCCTTCGGTTGAGCTGCCTCTTTTGATGTCCCTCCCAGACATCTTGCCATTCTCAAAGCCCGTGGATATGTCAAACACCTTGGTGGTGTTCGTCGCAGGTTTCTCCTCCTCCTCTATGTCTTCTACCTTGTTTATGGGGGTCTCGCACCCTCTGACAAAGTGAAAGATGGAGGATGGCCTAAATAGCAATGGGGGTCAAAAGAGGATCCCACCCACTTCAAAGGTTGTTTCTACATTAGCATGCGTCGTCCTTGTGATAGAAGAAGTTTTGGTGTCCCCAGAGTTTGTCATTGCTCCCAAGTCACTCGGTGAGCGTAGCGGTGAATCTCGGGCACCGCTTCCCTCATTCGATGAGGTAACACATGGCACTCCTGTGAAGTGCATGTTCAATTCTTTGGACAAGGTCCCAACCCTTTTAGCAATCTTTGCAAATTCGTTGACCTTCACCCCACAGGAACTAAGCAGAGGAGACCCCAAAGAGTCTCCTTCCTTGGCTCTTGTTGCAGAGGGTTGAAGGGTTGCCCCCTTGACATTCTTCCCTTGCAGGCTCGTCCACCTTCCCCGTATAATGATCTAGATTGGGAGGTCAATGACCTCTTGCTTAATGAGTGTTAGGGGGTGCCTCTTCTTTATCTGTAGTGTAGATTGTATGTGGGTGTGTTGTGTTCCCCCGTGCTTACGTTATGTGTTCTTAGATGACCCTTGTCACCCTTGTAGGTGCTTGGATACAAGATTGTTTATGTCTCAAATTTTCCAAGCTCGTAGTCTTGTATTTTCCCTTCATTGGCCTTGAGTGCCTTTGGGTGGAGTTGGTATTACTTCACTATCCTTCTTTTGTTGTGGTTTGATAGAGTAGCATTGTATATTTTGTAGTGTTTAATAGTCTTCTTTCTATTTCCTTTATCACATTTTCTGCTTCGTGGCTTTTCTTGTTGTCCGTGGAGGTGGAAACACCAAAGTGGGGGTTTGAATAAGGAAAAACCCTATACAAACCCAACATTTTTCCTCTCTTGGCTATGTGTAGGTACTTGTATGCGCAGAGCTTGCTAGCAAACTAGACTCTTAGTGAGTTGGTCTTCATCACCCTTGTTTTCGTCTACCTTCTTTATCATTTATGTAGTCATTTCTTGTACTTCGTCATTATGTTTAGTTCATTAAAACTCACCAACTAGATAGTTAGTAGGTTCTTGGCTTTTCATACTATACTTCAACATTCTTTGACCGTATAGACACCAGCGTGCTAGAGAGATGCTAGTGCATTGTGTTGTCATCCTCGGGCAGAGGGTTGTCTAAGGCATAGTCTCGATTTTGAAAACCAGCTCATCTAGCCCCATCAAAACATTTGGATCAGTAGAGTGGTAGAAGCACTTGAGAGTGCTCTTCATTCTCTATCCTTGACCTAAACACTTTCCTAGCTTGAGGTAAGATAGGGTAGCCTTCCACTCTTGGCTCTCTGTGACCTAGAGACTTGGTGTGGCTGGTCCCCCTACCTTACACCTAGTTAGTCAAATGGAGTGTTTGGCTTGTGAGATCAAAAATATACCTACTTTTGGTTGTAAATAGTATTGGATCAATATCTTAGAACATTAGCCACTTTTGATCATAAAATATTGCCTTAAGGCACAAGAGGAAAGCATATGTGACCTACTATTCTATTTTCAAAAGTACAATGTGAGTAACTTCCTACGTCTAACCTCTTATTGGTCCATTATAAGTATCAAATGACTAAAAGGTTCTCTATGCTAGGTTGATAAAAAGGATCAACTAGGAATTCCATGATATACCTCAAGATATATGAATTTGAAGTTCATGAAACTAGGTATTCTATCTAAGATGTGTAATATGGGTTAAGTCCCTCCTCGATTCACTTCATTCTCTTGAATGAGATCTATACTAGGAATGCTAATTCTTCCCCTGGTTATTTTCCAAGGCTTGGTTTTGGTGGATGAAGCCACCTCACTTCATGAAATTCTTAAAACACAAAATATTGAGCCAAAAATAATTTATTCCTCCCTCAAATTTATATACCCTGCTGACACACAAGGTTTTGTATTTAGAGCTTGGTGATGAAATCCAAGTAAATAAAGACCTCCTATGAAAATATAAGATAAAGAAGAAATAGATGTTTTTGAATCCTAGGATTGTAAAAATGTGCAAGGGAAGAGCATACACATCCAACCTTTGGGTGATGCAAGTGAAGAGAATAATGTTGATCACTTTAAGCCATGATAAGAGAGCATACATGGTCCAATCATGAAAATACACCACACACTTAAAGGAAACAAGCAAAGTCACTTTTGATCCTCAAGATCACCTAAGGGTGAAAGAAGAGAGCATACACAAATTTATAGAACCAACAAGATGTAGCATAGTAAATTGACACCTATGACAATCTCACATTATATTTTTCTCCCTCCTATGTGCTTGGACCTTATCATGTTCCTAATTTCCTAAATTATGCATTCCACGACCCATTTAACCATTTATCAAGGAATCAAATGTACAAAACCAAAGTAGACATTTAATATTTTGCCCTTGATACTTAACATTCCAAAAATAGGGCTTGGAAAAGGGCGCACTAGATGACCTTGTCCTTTTAATATGTCAAGGTTGGCAATTTGTTATTTTAATTTCAAATTCTAAATGTCAACTATCGAGATTTAGTTTTTAGGAAATTATATTAATTACATATAAATACCTAGTCATTGCATCATTTAAAAACTAAATGGAAATAATTGAGAATATTTTGGAAGAAAGAGCACTATCAAGCAACTATTATCAATTCAAGAGCATTCAAGAGCAAGACTATTGCAACATTTCATTGTCAAAGCATCATGTCAAGTTTTATGTGAGTTTGTTCATGTTTATGCATACATTTTATTTGTGAGGACTAAGACTTATAGGTCATCAAGCTAAATTGCAATCAAGCCTTGAGGAGATGTGTATGACTTTAGTCCTTCAAGGAAATCAGATTTGAGTGGTCAGTTGCATCCAATTGTTGATTTGTCATTCATTTATCATTTAGCCTCTATCCCTTAAAAGGATAAGCTCTCTTTCATCAATTTTTCCATTGTGGAGGTATAAATGCCAACATGGGGTTTGACTAAGGTAAGCCCCTATATGGTACAACCCTTCCTCTCCCTTTGAATGTGTAGGTTACAGATTTGAAGAAGTTTGGAGGAATGTTGAAGTCCATTTTCCCATTGTTGTATTCAAACCCTACAACTTGACAAGATACAAAAACTCAATTATCTTAGCAATGGACAAGGATCCGATGACAAGATCTAAAAGGAATGAGCCTCTAATCGAGTACCCAATGACTGTAAAGATAAATTATAGTTTTAGTCATCTAGAAAAGGGTGCCCAGGGTGACCTTGTCTAGCCAAATCAATTCAAAGTTCAAATCGCAGGTGCACACAAGCCTGCTCAGTCTGTTTCTCATCATAAAATTTGTCTGCCAATTTCTATATTATCTATTTTCATATTAGAATAGTATGTTTTCATTGTTAGCTAGTTGCATCATTGCATTTCATACAAAAATCTATTCCAATTTAACCTCCCAATTCAAATCCCAAGGGTTCATTGACTCACCTTCTAGGTTGTAAGTTAATCTTATGTCCTTGGCCAATCTAAACCCCCAATGACCATGCTTAAAAAACTATGAAATCCTAAGCAAAATCCTAGGGTTTTAGTTTTCCAACATATCACAAGATAAATAAGACATAAAAGAAAAGATTAATTTAGGGAAATTAAGCTTCAATAAATGATCCTATAATATCACATGCTAGAAGTTTTTGGGGTTTAGGGCTTTGATAAATGATCTTACTAGAAACATGATCAGATTAATAGAAATATTCCAACACAATAGGAAGAACAAATATTAGTGGGTGAGATTAGAAAAAATCTAAAAATATATAATGATAAATTAGAAGCAATAGTTGGTATGAGTTTTCCATAGTCCATGAAGTTAGAATGCTTAGCTTTTGGATTCAACTGTGTGTATTTTTGTGTCGACGTTTCGGATCACACTCAATGATCCATCATCAGGAAGAGGAGAAAGTAAGATGGGAATGCAGAACAAGCCTTATAAAGGGTGAGGAAGATGAGAGGAGAAAAAAAAATTAATTAAAAAATAAAAAATGTAGTAAAACATGAAAAAAAACTAAAAAAAGGTAACCAAAAATCAAGATGCATTAAAAAGATATACTAAGAAACTATAGATCAATACTAAGTAATAAATACAAAAAAAGATAAGAAATTAAAGAAATAAGGCTTAATAAGAAAATGATTATTAAACTAGAAATTAAACAAAGAAAACTAAATAAAAAGATTGCAAGAAATAATGAAGAAACTAATTAGAAAAATATAAGGAAAAAGAAGTAATAAACAACACAAGTTATAAAATCACAAACCTACAAATAACCTATAGAACAATGCTAAGAATAAATACCAAAAAAGATAAGAAAATAAAGAAAATAGACTTAATTTAAATGACAATTAAACTAGAAAATAAACAAAGAATTTTTTTTTAAAGGATTGTCAAAAATAAACGAAAACACCAATTAAAATTCACAATCCTACAAGGAATCTATTGATCAATACTAAGAAACAAATACAAAAAAGATACAAAATTAAAGAAATTAGACTAATAACAAAGGGCTAGTAAGCTAGAAAATAAACCAAGAAAACTAAATTAAAAATATTGTAAGAAATAAGAAGATACCAATTAGAAAAAACAAGGATAATGTTGTAATAATATAACATAAGTTATAAATTACCACAACAAAGAAAATGTTTCTAATAATGAGCAAAAGGAAAAAATGATTGCTAAGCAAAAATTAACAATAAAACACAATAAAAAGAAACAACCTAGTCAATTATAAAAGAAAATAGTAATAATTAAAGATTCTCAAACAAACTTGAAGAGGTAATATAAAGCAAAAATATTAAAAATTCAAACAATTAGAAGCATTGAAACATAGAGAAAAATGATAAAAAAACATAAATACCTTTATACAAAATAGAAGTTCCAATATGCAAAACTTAGGGCTAGACAAATAAAAACACTAAAATATAAAATGGAAACACTTAAATTAATAGATAAGCACTAAAAAATATAGTAGAAATACAAAAACACATGTAATAAATAGATGAAACATAAATGTTATCAAATAACTCAAGATTATTGAAATAATGACAAAAATGTTGAGATGCAAAGAAAAATGCCAAAATGATCTATATGATCAAAATTAGGAAGAAAACCCCTACAAAATTTGAATGATAGATTGTTAGTGGGAACGAAATATGCAACATATTAGCTAGTGAAGAAACTATTGAAGAGCCATGGTTAGAAGACAAAGGAAAATAAAAAATCTAGTTAACAAAAATTCACTTGAAGGGGTCTAAACCATAACATGACTACATAATCTATGGTTAGGGCGTATATTATTGTTAATGATGGTCTAATAATATTTTTTGTAACAAATCAAATTATAAGAACAACAAAGCATAGATGTGGAAATGTTGAAACACAAAGTGTAAACACTAAATAAAAATAATAATTTTAAGGTCAAACAACAAAAATAAGAGGCCTTTCTAAATGAATTTAAATAATATCCTACAAGCCAATAATTTAGTGAAAATGTTTGCAAGATCAAGTGAGTGAAAAAATTGAGGAAGAACTAAGGTTAGAAGGTGAAACCTAGAAACATCAGTTGATAAAGAACTAATGATGCACCAAATGACTAGAAATCCTCTACAACAACACGAGTTAGTACATAAAAAGTAATGGGAAGTCAGTAGCATAGAAGAAATCTACACAAAATTTGAGTAAGTAAACATAGTAATTAGAAAAATTTAAAATACTAATGTTGTTTGTGGAAACATTAAAGATGAACCATAAACACTAAAATGATGTATGGAAATTCCAATTCCTACAAGATACATAGAGAGTTAAGGCCAAGAAGAAAAAATGCTAATTTAGATAATAGAATTGTTGAAGTATTAACAAAGATGTTGAAATATAGAGTAGAGACATCCAAGTTGAAAACACTTCTAGAAGGCATAAAAAACTTATAAAAATATGTTAAAATAGACCTCAAGTCAAAAAATTAGAATGAGAGTCATTAAGCCCATTGGGCATACTTGAAATGTGAAAGTTATTTGGACCACAAACATGAAGAAATACATTCAAAATATAAATAATCCAATCCAAACTAAATTATGTATTTGATAGAGCAAATGAAGGCATAAACAATGAGAATATGTAGCACTAAACACTAACATTTTACCTCTGTGATCTTGGGATATGATCTTAGATGAAAGATTAGAGTAATAAATTGATATAGTGGTTGCTCTTGCTTTATAAATCCCTTTATTTGGTAGCTTGTATTTACTTTCAATTATGGTTAATTTTCCCTCGGATATAGATTTTCTAGCCATAGACATGGAAGGTTAAGATTTGACAAATATGATGTGAACAAGTTGATGGAGGGTTGAGATCATATTTTCTTGGACGGAGTTGTAGGATGCACACATATGGGTGCTTGGAGTGGAGACAAGTGGAGGAGAGAGCTTGGATTGAGATGGATGACCAACAAAATTCCTAAATTTGAATGGAAGGTGGAGATGAAAAAATGATTAAAAAAAGAATAGTGATGAGGTGGAAATGATTTTCTTTTTTTTTTTAAATGAGGGGAATTATGAAGAATGTGTATTAGCCCAATTAATCAAATAAGTACGTCTTACTTAATTGATTAGTTAGAAGAAGGTTAGACTAATTAATAAAATTATTGGTTCAATTAATTAGTGCATGGGAGAGGCTAGGCTAATTAATTTTTATTTATTTAACTATTAGTAGAATTTTTTTGTCTAATTAATTAAATAACATATTTTATTTAAATAATTGATTACAAAAAAATAGACTAATTAATTATATTATTCAATTTATTTAATTAATTAGTGACAAGATGATGTTGGAAAATCATAAGTGGATTTAGAGAGTCTACATTAATTATATTATTACTATGTTTCATCTTATCAACACAACATGGTGCAACTGCTAATTTATTTCTAGTTTTATATAAAACTCAAACCCTAAAATAACTTGTGGGACACCATCTTACCCTAAAACCTCCAACTAAAAGATTGATGGAAAAAAATCATTTTAAATATTTGAAGGTCTTATGTAAAGAGAATTTTTAAGGCTTATTATAATGTGTTATAATTAATATAATAGGTTTCCAAAGTCTTATAAATATTTGAAATATATACTTTTGCAATAATGAAAATGGATTTTTGATGTATTTTTGTGTTTAGTTTGAGATATTGTTTTAATGTATTTGGTATTCTGTTTATGTATAAAAAGATATTTATTACATTCATTTTAATCATGACATCATTTCAAGATTAATATGATCCTAATATGATATATTCCTAAGTATATATATATATTATATATTCCTAAAGATAAGCACTTGCGGCATGCTTAATCCTAACATAAATATTAGTTAATACACTAATACCCCTTAATTAGGATGAAGGGGTATGTCCCTACACAGTTTAGCCTATAAATAAGGAAGAAAACTCTCTCTCATATCATAATATCACCATTTATTCAATTCATATCATATTTCCTAATTATTCGAGGTAACCCCCTCGAAGTGGTATGCTACAATTATGATTTTTATAAATATTTTCAAGAAATATCATAACAAAAAGACAATCTCTCGTCAAAGAACAATCATTCACATTTGTTGTATTTGACCATAGTCATTCTAATGTATGTGAGTAGTCATTCTAGAATTTATGTGCACATTTAAAGCTTAATGTCTATTTTAAGTACATATCATTATCGATATTATTATTTGATGGTCTATTTTTTTAGAGGTCATAAGGTAAAATTCAAAGATTATCAAAGATCGAGTTTATGAGCACATAGCAAATTTGTAACTGCAAGCTAAATCCAAAATATTCATGTCTAAAATATCCCCAATTTATCATAAATTCTTCAATCACAGAACTAACCAATCTCAATTATTATGTATAATATAGTTATTCTAATATTAGATAATAAAATCCTCTTCACTTTCAATAGAACTAACCAATCTCAATTATTATGTATAATATAGTTATTCTTCTTATCTAATATTTGGTAATAAAATCCTCTTCACTTTCAATTCTATTGAATTTTTGGTTTTGTACATGCCTTTTATCCCAAGGGGACCGGTGATAACTATAAAAAAAGAACAAGATTTTAGCATTAAATAAAGGACCACAAATATGAAAATCCGTGCTTCTGTTCGCAAAATTTGTGAAAAGTGCCGCCTAATTTGTAGACGGAAACGCCTTCTTGTAATTTCTTACAATTCGAGGCATAAACAAAAATAGGGATAATTTGTATTACTATTCTATATCAAGATATGAATTCTAAAAGAAATTTTGGCAGCCAATTTAGAATTATTATAATATAAGAAATATATATATTTCTTATATTATAAATGATTCTATATATTATATTAGAATCATTATATATATATTATATTTTTTTTTTTTTACTAATTGAAATATAAAAATTTATCAAAAATTATAAGAAGATTTGTGTTGTGTCAAAAAATACAAAAAAATTTGTGTCAAAAACTAGAAGAAAATATGTGCCACGTAGAGCTACAAGAAGATTTTTGCCACGTAAAACTAAACATCGAATACTGAAAGGAGTTATTTATGTTCGAGCAAGTTTTCGCAATACCATTGTTACTGTTACAGATACACGGGGGCAAGCGGTTTCTTGGTCTTCTGCCGGTGCTTGTGGATTTAAAGGTACAAAAAGACGTTCACCATTTGCTGCTGAGACTGCAGCAGCAAATGTTGTTCATACCTTAGTAAATCAAGGTCTTCTGAAAGAAGCAGAAGTTATGATAAGTGGCCCTGGTCCGGGGAGAGAAACAGCATTACGAGCCATTGCTAAAAGTGGCATACAATTAACTTATGTACGTGATGTAACTCCTATGCCACATAACGGATGTAGACCTCCCAAAAGGAGACGTGTGTAAGAGTTGAATAAATTGAAAGAGAAAGAAATGATTAAATTATTTATTGAAATAATATTATGAATCAGAATAAAATAGCAGTCTCAATTAAGATACCAGAATTGAAGTGCGTGGAATTCAGAACAGAGAATAAGCGTTTTAATTATGGTCGTTTCACTCTATCTCCGCTTCGCAAAGGTCAAGCTAATACAATAGGCAGCGCAATAAGAAGAGTTTTACTCGGAGAAGTAGAAGGAACATGTATCACACGTGCTCAATTTCAAAATATATCAAACGAATATTCCGTGATAATAGGTATTGAAGAATCAATACATGAAATTTTGATGAATCTGAAAGAAATTGTACTTCGAAGTGATGCGTACGGAATTCGAGAAGGATGTATCCATGTTGTCGGACCAAAAAAAGTAACCGCTCAAGATATAATGTTACCACCTTCTGTGAGAATAATTGATACTACACAACATATAGCTAACATAAATAAATCAATTACCTTAGATATATCATTACAAATTGAAAAAGGTCGCGGATATATTATCCAAAATCCAAATAATTACAATTCTAAGGATGGAATTTTTCCTATAGATGCTGCCTTTGTCCCTGTTCAAAATGTCAATTACAGTATTCACTCCTATTGGAGCGAAAATGAGATACAAGAAATTCTATTTCTTGAAATATGGACGAATGGAGGATTAGCGCCTAAAGAAGCACTTTATGAAGCGTCTCGGAATTTGATTGATTTTTTCCTTCCCTTTCTGAATGCAAAGGAAGAGAACATCGATGGAACAAACAGTTTAAGCGACAATATTACTCCTTCCTTACCTATTTCGCATATATCGACTGATACGAAGAGAATAGATTTTGATCAAATGTATATTGACCAATTAAACTTCTCTACTAGGGTATATAACTGCCTCAAAAAGGCCAATATAAATACAGTGTCGGACCTCTCGAATTACAGGCGAGAAGATTTAATGAAAATCAAACATCTTGGGGAACAATCTGTCAAAGAAATATTGGAATTTATGCGAAATATTGGAATTGATTCACCGGGGAATCCGGTTTAGATTTATCAATAAATAGTTATATTGAATCTATCCATTCATTCCTTTCTTTTAAGTTCTTCTGGAAAGTAATTGGAAGAAATCTTTGACCATTTTATAGCAATATTAGAAAATATCTTATTCAAAAAAATATATCTAGGGAGAGACCATTTGTCTTAAAGCAAAGCAACTACTCCCTAGATATATAAACAAAAGATTTCCCTCCTCTCCTATATTAATTTAATATTCTAAATTATATCAAATTGGAAAAGACCTAGAGTTAAAGATTCATCGATAGGTAACGTTGCCCCAATACCTAACCAAAGAGCTACTGCGGTACCGATTAAGAATACTGTTGTAGCTACTGGACGACGAAATGGATTTTGAAATTGATTCACATTCTCCAAGAAAGGGACTGTCAATAGTCCTGCAGGTACTGAAGCCATTAAAAGAACGCCTAATAATTTATCTATTTCAGAACCGGATATGAAAGTTTCTTCTCATCCGGCTCCTTGTGAAGAATCTATGGCCAAATTCGATAATAAATATTGAGATCCTCTGTTATATAGGAATAAATCTGTATTTACTCATTACACATATCATATACATATAATATGAGGATACAAATACCTCTTTTATTATATATCGGTACTGCTCAATAAGTATCTTACAGGCGAATATTTACTCTTTCAATATTTGGGGTCGACTTATGGACTCCAATGAAATTAATTCTCTACTGGTTTATTTCGCCATCCTTTCCAATGAATGATTAAGATTTCTATACGATCTTATGCAGTCACAGGTTCCATCGTTTCCATAGCTTTCAAATGGCTGCTTAGGTTTACCCTCTGCAATGGAGCTCTTATTTATATTTATTTCTTACAAGAATCAATTTTCTTAGTTTCCATTGATCCGAAGCTCTTTTTTTTTCGCTTATAAACTGACTGAATATAAATAATCAGGATAATTCTTATGCTTTATCACACTGCTCTTTGGGGGTTATTTATGAACCATACAATACTGTAAGAAAGAAGATTTCATTTTTTCTTTTTCTCCTTCCTCCCCTTTTTCTTTTCTTGCATTACCAAAGACTCTTTTTCGCTTTACGAGAGATATAGGTTTATCTTTTCGTCTAAAAAAGTCTTTCGTTGATTTGATAGAACTATCTATATTTAAATAACTAGCTTATTGGCTCTTAGTAATTAATATAAAACAAATATACCAGAGACCAATTTGTTTTTATTTCGAGTTCTCTATCATTTTAGAAAAGAAGGCAAAAGCTTGATCTCAACGAGTCGCACACTAAGCATAGCACTGCTCCAAGATATTTAATTCTTTTAATTTGATCTTATAGAATTTAAGATTTATAATTGGTCAGATTATAGAAGGATATTGCTCATCTTAAACAAAGATCCAAATTTTGATCCCCAATACTCCATAGACGGTTTGAACCGCATAATAACAATAATCAATTTTAGCTCGAAGGGTCTGTAGGGGCACTCTACCTTGCATAGCCGATTCTTTACGAGCTCTCTCAATTCCGTTAAGAAAACCTTTAATTTGTATTTTAATACCTTCTACATCTGCCTTTTCAGCCAGTTCAATAGCTTTTTTCATTATTTTTCTTATTTCAACTCTCTCCTTTAGTTGTAGAGCAATATATTCCGCAAGAATTTTGGGTTCTCTATAAGGTTTCTCCACTTTTTCTATAATTTTGTGGCATGCCCTATGAATAAAGATATACAGCTGTCACTATTATGATTTTGCTTTTGGGAATATTCACAACATTTTTTATTTTAAAATTCTATGTAGAAAACAACGAATGTTGGACTGGTCGTTTTGACTTCACAAATGAGTATTAATTATTATTTCAAAAAGGTTGAAATTTTTCTTCTTTTGTTGACACATTGTTATCATTAATTTATCTAGTGGGCCCTTTTATAATGCTAAGATAAGTTGACTTTTTAGATGCATTGTATGGAAGAAAATAATTTACATAAAGGTTCAATAGGAGTAAAATAAGTGATTTGATTTTTATATATTTTAAGAGTTTACTAACGACAATACAATGATAATATGATTGATGTGAGTTAATGTAGAATATAAATAAATATGTGTGGAGATTGAAATAAAAGGATTTGGCTTATGTATTTAAAATGAATTTTATTTGATGATATATAGTGATTGAGAGTTTAAATTTAAAACTTGAGATTGTACTGTAGATTAGAGAGTGGAGACAATTGAATATTGAAAGTTTGAAGTTTAATACAAAATTAAATATTAATTATGATGAGTAAATTTTTAATTTTATCTGATAAGTTTGTGATCTTATTTTTTACTAAATTGGGTCTTAATATTTGTAAGAAGTGTTTGTTTGGTACTATCTAATACAAAGAAAACAAGGGCGGTGCTAAAGAGTACAAAGGAGCTTTCTATGCAAGGATTAAAGTTAAAGACTTCCTCGTGCCTTAATCAAGTCTTGAGACTAAATTAACAATAAAAGTAAAAGAGATAATTAGGTGGCAATTATTGTTGATGTGTGTATAGTAGTGAATATTGACGAGTCAATGATTTTGTGTATGCAATATAATGAATGCTTTATATCAAAGAGTGAACTTCAAATGTAAACTTTGATAGTGAATATCACTTGATTTCTTGTAGAGAGATCTTGAGTGTTCTATCAATGTAGGACAAAGGATGATATATACATACCTGCAAAGGAGACGTGGATTGTATGTTTAGTGGATGCTCTCTAGTGATCCAATGATGTGTTATCCTTCTATAAACATTCAAAGATGACATCTTTAAATACACAAACCCTAGACACATAAAATTAAAAAATTGATAACAATAAAATCCTAGAAATGTCAACCATGGAATACAGGAATTTGAATTTGGAAATCTAGGGACAAGATTGTTGGTGCAATCTTGTTTAGAGGATAAGATTATAAATGTGACTATGTCTAGGATGGTGAACAAATAAGAATTGAGTCAAATATGTTTTGAATAGAGTAATATGGCATGTTTAAGTGGTAGACCTTGTCTTGGGTTAGTGAGTGCAATAAAATAATCAAATCATGTGTTAGAATCATGCTTCCTAGACATCAAGCCAAATTGGCATAAAACAAGAGTGGAAAAGTATTAGGGTATGTATTTTTTTGCTCTACAATTTGAAAGGAAATAAAAACCATCTAAAAATATTTTTAGTGTTGACGAAATCCCTAGGTGGACCTCCTAAAAAAAGAAAACAAGATCACTTATTTCTAATCATCGTCACACTATGGTGCAAGATGAGAACATACATAAGTGAGTCATGGGGATCAAAAGACACTTGTTTATTTTAAATCCCAAATCCAAATGTGAAGGGTAAATTTTAAGCCCAATTTCAAATGTGAGAAAAACACACCAAACAAAATATTCTAAAGCAAAAACTAATTGTACCAATGAGTTCCTTATGATTTTTTAATAGATTTTAAAAAAATTTGATAAAAAATGATTTTGCATGAAGTTATGAGCATTTGAAGATTGAAAAGAAGGGTTGACTTTGATTGAGTGCACTTGATTTTTGAAGAAGAATATGGTAAATCTACTTACATCACATAAAAATATTTGAACCAAGTTTCCAATGCCTTTTGACTTTCAAAAATTTAATTTGTGAGGCAAAATTTATGCCCATTTTCATAAAACTACTCCTTTAGGGTTTGCATAGGAATATAGGCACCATTTTATGAAACACAAGCATGGTTTTGAGCAACACATATGCCATTTTGTGAAATACAGGTGTGGTTTTATGAAATGAAATCATGGATTTATGAAACAAAGGCACGTTTCTATAGAGACATTTTAAAAAGCCTTTATGTTAAAGCATAGGCACTAGTCGTAGTTTGTTACAACAAAAGTGTTGAAAGTCGGCACAAAAGCGCAACTTTATCCAACGTAAGTGCCTAAAGTCATAATAGAAGTGTAGGCTTGTTGAACAGAAGTGTCGAATCATAGAACCAAGTGCCAAGCATGATTTCTCAAAATAGAGGCATTGAAAGTCATGATGAAAGCACAATTTTTTTGAACAAAAGTGTCGAATTATAGAACCAAGTGCTAGGCATGATTTCTCAAAAAAAGGCACCAAAAGTTTCCACATAAGCATAATTGTGTTGAATGAAAGTGCTAAATCATAGAACCGAGTGCCAAGCATGATTTCTCAAAACAGAGGTGCTAAAAGTTGTGAGGGATGCACAATTTTGTTGAACGTAGGTGTCGAATCACAAAGTCAAGTGCGAAACCAAAACCTATAACTCAAACATCACCAAAGACTCATAAAGAAAAGAATAATATGCAAGGATTCACGTTGGGTTCACCAAAATGTATTGCGTGTAAATGGAATAACTGAAATATACATAAAATCTAGCCTAGATTCAAACAAAATACATGCAAACCTCATAAAGATCAATTCCAGTATGTTGATAGATTGATAACTTGGATTTGGTTGCTCATGATTCCAATAGCATGATTGTACGATCAAGATGATTCAATAGAAATTTGGACAACATAACAGTAGCATAAGAGTGGATTCATACAAATGGGATGGAAGGCCTCTCATTTATAGAAATTCCATGAGAGAAATCAAGGGCCAAGATGGATTGGTTAATGGATAGCTAGGATTGATTGAGGATTAGGGTTGGGATCAAAGTTGTAGTTATGTGACAAGTGTCACATGAGGGATAAGGGCTAGGTTTAGGATTAGGATTAGGCCAACATACTTATGTGGATGGATAGGATTAAGAGGTTTAAATGAGATGAATGGATAAGATGGAAAGTTAGTTTGAATTTTGGAAAGTGTCTAGGTTCAATGAATCTAGACAAGGAGTTAGTTAGACATGTGAAGGGGATACTTGTCACATGATAATGATTATAGATTGTGATCCATGTGAACAATTTTAATGGCTAGGTTTAAAGGGACAAGGATTGAGAGATAAAGTGGAATTAAATAATGGAGGAAAAGGTGGCGTGGATTAATTAGCCTTAATTAATTAAGTGATTAAGAATTAACTAATTAATTTAGTTAGAGGATTTTGGGATAAGGAATAAATTAATTAAACAAATAATGAATACTTATTTAATTAATTGGCTAGGAGAATATGGGATAAAGGTGATGGGATAAATTAAATAAATAAATAAATAAATATTATTTAATTATTTAATGACTTAGGATAGGCTAAAATTAGGTGTGGTTAGGTTAGGTCATATTTTAGATGTCTAAATGTTGTCCATCTTTGAGATAATGTTACAACCAAGAGAAGTAACATCATTTCAAAGAAGAATAAAACATAGTGGGTAGGCAAGGGATAAGGACTAGAAGCATGATGTCCTAGTCACTAGAAGGATGGGAGTTAGGTATGCCCCCTCTAGAGGACATGCACATCCAAAGAACACATGTGTGCTCTTGAAATTGATGAGAGGACTAGAGGATGAAGGGTAAAAGGACATGGAAGAAGATAAACATATGGATAGAGGAGGATGAATGATAATCATGTTGCAATGGTATAAGAAACCTAGATTTGATATTGTAATTGATTTTATGCACTAAGGTATAAGGAACCAGGATGAAAATGTGTCAAGTACATGATCAAAAGGTCAAGTGCAAACATATACCTTATAACACCATGATCTGGAAGACTATGATGCCCTTATGGAAATAGAGTGCAAATACCATGACAGATGCAAATAATGATAACACACACAAGCAAGAAGCAAGCATGGACAACAAACCAAAAGAAAACAAGGACTATGCTCCAAGTCAAGTTGAAAACTAATTGATTGATTGATGATAAAGATAGAAAATTTGACAATAAGAACAATGCATACCCCAATGATTGTGTTGTTAATGATAAGAAAAACATGTGGATTGGGAAGGATACAATCCTATGATGATAATTTAATAATGGATCAATTTATTTCAGATTATTTGGATTAAGATCATGGATTGCTTATGGATGATGTGCTAGATTGCAAGATAGATTGCATGGATTATGACTAATTGCATTGGATGAATTGGAATAGAAGGATAGATGAAGGATAAATGTATGGAATAGGATAGGATTGGATGGATGGATGGATAGAGGATAAATGTATGGGATCCAATGACAAAGGAGAATCAAGGATTGGTAAAATATGGATGAATAGATGGATTTCTTCGATAGAAGAGAGAGGGATAGAGATCTAAGGACTATGTTGTAAAGAAACAAAATCCCCATACTAGAGGGAGTGGAATTAAGGATAAAAAATGATGGGAAAAGATGCATGAGATGGAAGGATAGTGCATAAGGGATATGAATAGAAATGAGAGTAAGGCTTGCATTATACAAAGTATGCATGAATATTTTTTCCTATCTCTTTATCAAGATCAGGGGTAAAAAGAGAGGATGAGTTGGATAGTATTAAGGGAAGGAGATAGGATGGAAGATATGGGATAGAGGATAATAAAGGATATGGATAAGCTATGGATGGAAGGATAACATGGAGGTTCCTTATCAAGGTCAAATATGGGAAGGGATGATGGAGTTTTGATAGGATATGAGGAAGGATATGGAAGATGTTGATATAATGCTTAGGAGGATCCTTAACCTTGTCAAGATCAAAGGTGGAAATGGAGGATGGACTTAGATAGGATGATGGATAGGGGATGAGGGATAGTGGAATATGTGGAATATGTGGATAGGATGCAATAGGTAAGTATAGCATGGATGAAGCTTGCCCCAAGTGTAGGGTACAAGAGGATGTAGGAGATTACAAATGACATTTTTTTACCAGGTTTTCATCATGGTACTTTCCCAAGGTGCCATAAGAAGTGGTTTTCAACATTAGACAAATGATTTCTCTTTACTTTTTTCACTTTTAAAAATTTTTGTTTCTCTTTTTGGATATTTGGAATGGTATGGATGAAGAAGGATGAGGATAAAGATGTGGATAGGTTGATTTGGAAGACAATGGATGCATGATAGGGAGATAGAGGAAGGACTCAAGCATCTAAGTCCAAGATGGTATCCCTTGATGATATGATATAATTGACCATGGTCATTGGAGGTATGTTTAGACACCCCAATTATGAAATTATACCCTTAATTAATTAAAATTCTAAATTTTAATTAATTATCTTGATTTCTTCCTAATTAATTAAATATTGTATTATTTAATTAATTATCTCACTTTCTTCCTATAATTAATTAAATATCATATTATTTAATTAATTATTCCACCTTACCTTATAATTAATTAAATGACATATTTAATTAATTATCCTAAAGTTCTCTCTAATTAATTAAATATTTTGTTCGTATTAGATATAGTTTGAGCACCAAAAAATTACAAGTTATTCTATCCTACAGTACTACTGCATATATCTGTACATTTTACATATACTTTTAGAACCCCCTGTATGTTCATAAACAGTGTATAGTTGTTCCCCTTTACATTGCATATATACAGATATAGATCATATCAGTAAGAGTTACATACTGTCAAAAGTATTGATTACATTGCTTTATATAAACATTAAATGCCTGCTAACAAAAATACAAAACAAATGAGCAATATATCATGAGATGGTAGCCTCTATGTTATCCT
>VDFB02109042.1:71805675-71954529 GCA_007258455.2 Sequoia sempervirens | reverse complement strand
ATAGTACTTGAAAATTAAAACTTAAAAAGATTAATAATTTAATTGTCTAAACTCTAAACACAATAACACATTGCAATAATATATCATTTCATTGACATTGGAAAATGCAACAAGAACTATATGTTTCATAATTTGAGTTTCATAATCATGATTCATGAATCATAATTTGATAATTACAATCAAGTATCACTGTATTATCAATGTTCAAACTTCAAACTTCCAAAACAGAGTACAAGTAACAAAATACTGAAAATAGTAAATACTAATAGACTAATAGTAAATCAAAATGGCTCCAGGCTAATGGCCTGATGCTGCTAATGATCTAATCATCTCCAAGCTCCATGCCAATCTCCTCATCACTAGAACTGCTAGACTCTGCATGCTGAAGCTCATCTAAACCAATACCAACCAGCCCTGTCTCTGTAGGATCATCATCTATCTGTGATGGCTCTTCTGGCTCTACATCCCATCTGGCTGCTGGACTCTCCTTGTATGTAGTTGTGTTGCGGTCAACTAGACGTAAGGCACTATGTACAGCCACAAGCTTCTCTGCCCTCCTAGAAGTAAGCCTGTTCCTCTTAACAGAGTGGATGAAGCTATAAGTGGACCAGTTCCTCTCAGCAGCAGAAGAACTAGAAACCTGGGACAGCAAACGAATGGCTAGAGTAGTAATCAAAGATCTAGGCCCATGCATAGTCCACCACAACTTGGGGTCCTCCTCTGACATAGTCTCCAAATCTACCTTGGCCGCCTCTGAATATCCCCAAAGAGTGGCAAATTTTGTCCACTCAGTACGAAGCAAGCTGGCCTCTGTAGGATCATACATTCTGTCAATGGCCTTCATGAACCCTTCCTTCACCTCGGCATCCTCTATAGGTGTTATTCTGCCGGGATGTGGCACATACCACTTCGGGTTCAATGCATAGGCAGCCATGTGTAAGGGAGTGTTGAGCTTCTCCCATCTATGCTGAATGATTGGATAAATGTGCTCGGTGTAGAATTGCATTGTGGGGTCCTTCTCTCGCACTTTAGCCTTCATTTGATCAAGCATGGAATCAATGCACTCGTATACCTCTCCAAGGGAAGGTGCATTAGAGTCCCTAAATCTAATAACCTTGAAGACTGGATCAATGATGGAGACAATATATGTGGCATTAGCCCAAAAGACATCATTCTTCACCACCTCCTTAACCCTCAACCCCTGCTGTGTCTTCGACTCAGGCCATCGGTTCCACTCTGCTGTCATTACCATTACTTGCAATGGCTCTTGCAACTCAAGCATCCTCTCCAAGAGAATAAAGTATGATGCATACCGAGTCTCTATAGGTTTCAGAAATTCCTTCTTGGAGAAGGTTCTGAAAAGTGCATGTGAAGTATGGTGGTTGCAGATAAACATCTGCACATCTCTAGCATCACTCACAATTGATTTGATCCAGCTGATTTTACCCATGTCCTTAAGTGCATTATTCATAGCATGCACACAACAAGGAGTCCACCAAATGTGTCTATAGGCTGCCTCAACCAACTTCCCTGCAGCTCTACACACATGGGCCGCATCTGTCACTACCTGCACCACATTCTGTGGGCCAACCTCCTCTATGGCATCCTTGAGAATCTGGAATTGATAATGAGCATCCTTGCTATGCCCTGAACAATCAATAGCCCTAAGGAAATAAGGGCCCGCTGTAGATGTGACCATGATGTTGATGAGTGGACAATGCCTAATGTCCGACCACCCATCCATGACTATGCTGCATCCACTTGAGACCCAGGTTCTCTTCATCTTCTCCATCAAAATATTAATCTTGGAATAGTTCTGATCCAAGATTGTTGTCCTCAATTTAGTTTCCCCTGGTGGCACATATGATGGTCCCGCCCTTATTACCTTTGACATAGCTTCCTTGTAATAAGGAGAGCGAGCCACATGGAATGGAATGCCATTGGCAAAGAAGAATTTGCCAATAGCATCATCTGCCTCATCCTTTGCTTGTGCATTGAATAAATCTGCCAATGGTTGTGAACTTGAAGATGCCACTTTACGTTTCCCCTTAGGCTCTCCTACACATGAACTGAATGGATTTGGTGGCCTTTGACTCTGCAAAGTAGAAGTAGAAACTGCTGCAATCTGATCAGCCTTACTCCTATGTGCCAATGTAGCTGTCATAGGTGTTGCTTCCTCATCCGAACCCCATAATTTTAAAATTTCAGCTCTATACTTTGCATTGTTTTCCACCTTCTTACAAACATCTACACCTTTGCCTCGAATAAGAAGAAAGTGAGAATTAGTTCTAGTAATGCTCCCAAACCAGTCAAGATGACAAAGGTGGCACACCCACTTTCTAGTGCCCCCACGTGACCCAGGCTGTTTCGGCATCTTAGTTGCAAATTGTTTTAATGGTGATTTTGGATCAAAGGGGCCCTTGGCATATCTTTGGAGGATTCTTGAAGGGCATTTATCTTTGACTTTTCTACTCTCAATAGAACCTGCTTCGGCTTGAGTCTGAGTATTTGAGTCATGTTCACCCTCGTCTACTTCTATTTGAAATTCTGAATCATCAGATTCATTATCACTTCCACTTCCACTTCCAATTTCTGCTTCAACCTCCTCACCCTCAACCTCATCGCCACTTCTATTGATTGAACTCATTATGATAATGTCAAATGAGGCTGCAAAAAAGATTTAAAAACAAAATCAGACCTCTATAATTTATTGCAAAAGATGAAATCATGAAAATAAAAAAACAATATGATGTTTCCAACTTTCCATTTCAAAGTTTTTAACTTTTAAATTTTAAATTGACAGTGTGCCTCAAAGAGATGTCATCTAATGGAATGCAATGATTGGAGGAATTTTGCTTGTGAGTGTGAAGTTGTGAACTTTTTGACAGTATCTGAGTATAGACTATAGAGGAATTTTGTCAGATGTTGTAGTTGCAACTGCCCTGTAGACATGTATGCAAAATGCCAAAATGTGGAAGCATAGACGAGACATGTGAACTTTTTGAGTTTTTGACAGTGTGCCTCAACTTCAAGGCTCAAAGAGATGTCATCTCAATTCAAATGGAATGCAATGATTGCAGGATATGCAGTTGCTGTTGCGAACTTTTTGAGTTTTTGACAGTGTGCCTCAACTTCAAGGCTCAAAGAGATGTCATCTCAATTCAAATGGAATGCAATGATTGCAGGATATGCAGTTGCTGTTGCAGTGTGCAACAGCAACTGCATATCCTGCAATCATTGCATTCCATTTGAATTGAGATGACATATTGACATCTCTTTCAGCCTTGAAGTTGAGGCACACTGTCAGAAAGTAAAAAAGTTAAACATGTCTCGGCTATGCTTCCACATTTTGGCATTTTCATTTTGCAAATTTGCATACATGTCTACAGGGCAGTTGCACTTGCAACTACAACATCTAACAAAATTCCTCTATAGTCTCAATTCAAAATTCAAATGGAATGCAATGATTGCAGGATATGCAGTTGTTGTTGCACTGCAACAACAACTGCATATCCTGCAATCATTGCATTCCATTTAAAAATTAAAATTAATAATAATAATTTTATTTATTCAATTTTCCTGTGTATGCAAAATGTGGAAGCACTGGCAATGCAGTGCTGGGCACAATGTGGAAGCATTGGCATCATTTTTGACTGGAGGCGTCATAGAGATGTCCACTCATGGAATGCAATGGTTTACGGTACCGCAAACCTCTGAGATGTCCATCATAGAACAGATTTTAATGAATTACAGCGAAGTCAGGGGTTTCTTGACCAAACCATTGCATTCCATGGCCGGACCAACAATAATTTATCCTGAAGATGTCAGCTCATTGAATGCAAATGTAAAACTGCTTGGTTTTACTACACGGGCAGCGGTTTTTAGGGCATCTGAGAGATGTAAACTCATGGAATGCAATGAGGTGGCGGCTTACGCGAGCCAGTGACCATTGCATTCCATGGTAGAGCATCCTGTGATACCTCGAAAAGCTGTAGCTGACCTCGGAAAAGCTTGCGGTGAACACATTTTGCATACATGAAGTCGCGAGCCAAAACGAAGGGTGGAGAAAAAACCAGCAAAATAAAACTTCGAAAAATGAAATACCTCAAATGCAGTCAAATGCACCAGTCGAAAAACCCTGCCACTATAAAATTTGATCTCCAAATTCCAAACGCAAATCTCTCAGTCGCACAAGTCAAAACAAAAAATTCATCAAATAAAGTATAATACTTAGGTTATAAAATATAAACTGATGTTTTTAACTTTTTAAATTTTTTAACATAATAAATTCCGGCGTTTCCATGGCGTTTCCTGTGCCAGAAATTTAGGGAAACGTCTCCCTTTAGGAGGCCAGTGAAATTACCCAAGGCCGGCGGAGGGGCGTTCAGGCGTCTCCCGTCGGAAGCGTCACATGCCCGAGGCAGCGTTGTTTTGGGGGCAGCGTCCCGATGGAACAACATTTATTTCTCATTGGAGCAGAGTATCTCATTGTCAAATGCAAGAAAGAGTTAACCTTCGAGTTTGAGATGAAGGATCTTGGTCTTATGCATTACTTCTTGGGACTGGAAGTGTGGCAAAGACCCAATGAGATTATTTTAAATCAAGGGAAATACACCATAGATATCTTGAAGAGATTTGGGATGATGGATTGCAAATCCATGTCTACACCTATGGAGACAAATTTAAAGAAGTTGAATGACTCTACAACTGGTTCAGATTAGGTAGATCCCACCATGTACAGACAGTTGATTGGATCATTGATGTATCTAGTCAATACTACTAGACCAGACATTTGTTATGTGGAGAGTGCTCTCAGTCAGTTCATGTGCGAGCCAAGACAAATTCATCTGGTTGCAGCAAAGCATGTCTTGAGATACTTGCGTGGCACCGTGGGATATGGCTTGAGATATACTTCCTTTGAAGATTTGAAGTTACAAGGCTATACTGATTCTGATTGGGCCGGGAGTGTAATTGATAGAAAGAGCACCTCTAGATGTTGCTTCAGTTTGGGGTCTGCCATGATTTCTTGGTGTAGCAGGAAGTAGACTTCTATGGCATTAAGCACTGCAGAGTTTGAATATATTGCAACATGTGTAGCAGCTCGAGAAGCAGTGTGGCTTCGAAAGCTCCTTGTAGGATTGTTTGGTCAAACATTGGAGCCGACTGTGATTCATTGTGATAATCAAAGTTGTGTGAAGCTCTTTGTCAATCTAGTGTTTCATGATAGGACAAAACATGTGGAGATCAAGTATCATTACATTAGAGATATGGTGTTGAGGAAAGCAATTCAACTCAAGTACATTTGCACTGATGATCAGACGACTGATATTCTCACCAAGCCCCTTGCCAGAGTGAAGTTTGCATATTTTCGGGACAAGCTTGGAGTAGTGGAGAATGTCACCCTTGTTGAGAGGGAGACTTAGCATCAATGATCATTGCTATAATGCATATTTCTCCAAGACAAAGAAATATGAGGTGAAAGCTCTCGTCCATCTCTGAGACGAAGATGTGGTTCTTTCCACACATGGGAGTAGCCATGGTAGACGTCATGTTGAGAGACTCCATGACATCACGTTGAGATTCTCCGTGATGAATCCTTTGTACTTGTGTTTTTCTACACATGGGAGTAGCCATGGTTATCATATTGAGACTCCGTGATAGGCACTTGTACCGCACATGTTTCTTCCCTCACCCTTAAAGAGGAGACTTAGCATCGGTAATCATTGCTATAATGCATGGCTTCTCGGGCAAAATAGCAAAGGTGAAAGCTCTAAAATCCATCACGAGAGGCGAGGAGATGTGGTTCTTTCCACGCTGGGAATTAGCCACCGGCGGTAAGGCGTCATGTTGAGAGACTCCATGAGCAGCATCCGCGTTAGAGATTCTATAGAGTGATGAAGATGCTTTGTACTTGTAGTTCTACATGGGGTAGCCATGGTGGCGGATGTCGTATTGAGACTACACGTGATAGGCACTTATTGCACATGTTTCTTTCCACTCACCCTTAGAGGGAGACTTAGCATCAATGATCATTGCTATAATGCATATTTCTCCAAGACAAAGAAATATGAGGTGAAAGCTCTCGTCCATCTCTGAGACGAAGATGTGGTTCTTTCCACACATGGGAGTAGCCATGGTAGACGTCATGTTGAGAGACTCCATGACATCACGTTGAGATTCTCCGTGATGAATCCTTTGTACTTGTGTTTTTCTACACATGGGAGTAGCCATGGTGGATGTCATGTTGAGAGACTGCATGACGACATCACGTTGAGAGACTCCGTGATGGGCACTTGTGCACATGTTTCTTTCCACTCATGGGAGTAGCCATGGTGGACGTCATGTTGAGTGACTCCATGACGATATCACATTGAGAGACTCCGTGATGAACTTTTTCACAAATGGGTGTAGCCATTGTGGATGTCATGTTGAGAGACACCATGACATGGATATCTAGAAGGATACCTCCCTATCTAAGAGGGAGTGTTGACGTTATAGCGGCGGGAGATATCCTTCTCCCAAATTTAAATTATAAATGAAAGATAAATAAAAGCAAGTTGGACTTGCTATAAATAGTAATTTATTTTTTATGGGGCCGACCCAAATGAAAAGTCACATTGTTTTCTAAATGAGGCCGACGCATATGAAGAGACACCTTGCTTTGTATATATACAAGACAATGATCATTCATTTGATCATCAATTTATTCATTCAAAATCAATTTGCACTTCAAGGAGGAGTTCACACATTTGCAGCAGATCGACATATTGCATCAGCAGATCGATATCAAGGAGAAATCATATTTGTTTGTATATTCACATCTAGAGAGGTGCTATCTTTCATTACATCAGATCGGCCTTGTGTTTGGGCCAAGTTGTAAGCAAATTTCTGCTCTTTTCATTCAATATATAAGAGATATATTTTGGCTGGGTTTTTCTCCCTCGAGGAGGGTTTTCCCAGGGTATTTGTTGTGTTCGTTCATTATTTTATATTGCTGCTACCTTCATTTCCGTCTAAAAATAACATGGTATCGAAAGGGTTTAAGAAAGATTGGATCGATTAATAAGCAAGCAAAAGTCTTCCCTTATCTAGGTAGTTTAAGCACGAAGAGGGTGAACGGAGTCAAGGTCGAAGATAGGCTTGATGGTGCATCAATTTCACCTCTTGGAAATTCAGAGTTCTTATTGCCTTAGAAGAAAATGATCTTCTAGACTTTGTGGAAAATGATGTGCTTGAAGCCATCCGATGATGCTGAGAAAATTCAATGGAAGAAGAATGGCACGAAGGCTAGGAAGATCTTGATAGACTCCGTGAAGGATCATCTTGTGCCGATTATCTCCAAGATGAAGATAGCCAAAGATATGTTCGAGGCTCTACAAGGATTGTATGAGATCAACAATACCAGCAGAGCCCTAGCCTTGAGACAACAACTCCATCATATAAAAATGGCTAAAGGAGATTAGTCATCTCCTTCTTCATGAAGATTGCTGAGTTGAGAGATCAACTATGCACCATTGGAGATATAGTTGAAGATAGAGACCTGGTTATGTTGGCACTAAATGGTCTTCCTCAATCTTGGGAGCCCTTTATCCAAAGCATTAGTGGGAGATCTAAGTTGCCCAAGTTTGATCGTCTTCGAGCTGATTGCATTCAAGAGGAATCCAGATTGGCAGCAAGAGGAAATGGGCGAAGCTCTCATAATGAAGAAAATCATTTCCTTACTGCTCAAACTTCCAGAAGGAAAGGAAGAGAAGGGAGAAAAGGCAATTTCAAGAGGAATAGAGACAAAATCAGATTCTGTTCCTGAACCAAAGAAGAAGAAGGATCTCTCTCACATTCAATGTTTCAAGTGTGACAAGTATGGTCACTATGCTCGAGATTGCATATCAAAACCAAAGCAACATGCTTCTACTGCAAATGTTGATGATGTGTCACCTCAAAAGGAATCTAGAGACAACTCAGGGGGATTTCTATTCATCTCTGCTCTTTCAAGCAATGTTCCAACCGACAATGACACTTGGTTGATTGATAGTGGTGCTTCACGTCACATTCCAGGATATCGAGAGCATCTTTCAGACTTGGTAGAAAGAGAAACCAACTTGCAAGTGATAATCAGAGATGATGCTTGTTATTCTGTAAAAGGAGTTGGGACCACCTCTCTTCATCTAGATTCTGGCATCCCTCTTCATTTGAGTGATGTCTTGTTTGTACCAGGAATCAAAAGAAATCTTGTCTCCATTTCAGCATTGGAGGACAAAGGGTACCAGGTTGCTTTCTCTGAAGGGAAAGTTCTTGCTTGGCCTAAGAACTCTAATATCAAAACAACTCGTGTGATTGGTGTTCGTCAAAAGAGCCTATACAAACTTTCTATTCGTCCAGTTTAGGCATTATTGCATGACTCTACCAGTTCAAGTGAGCTATGGCGCAGGAGACTTGCTCACTTACACTTTAGAGCTCTTCCATCTATGGAGAAGATGGTTACTGGTCTACCAAAGCTCAATTTGGAGCACGATGGCATTTGCAGAGGATGTGCACTGGGTAAGAATATCAAGAGTCCCTTTCATAGTAGTGATAGTAGATCAAAAGGAATTTTAGATCTTATTCATTCTGATTTATGTGGTCCAATGTCTGTGGCATCTTTGAGTGGATTTTGGTATTATGTGATTTTCATTGATGACTATTCTCGAAAGACTTGGATTTACTTTTTGAAATCTAAGGAGTCTGAAGAAGTACTTGATAGATTCAAAGAATTCAAGGCTCAAATTGAAAACATGTCCGGGAAAAGGATTAAGGTTCTGAGTTCTGATAATAATGGAGGAGAATACACTTCTACGTAATTTCACTGCAGACAGAGGAGTTCTATGTTACTGTACAACCTCGATAGAAATGGGTTGCCGAAAGAAAGAATAGATCAAGTTGAGGCAATGAAAGCTATGATTCATGATCAATTCTGAGACTTTCCCTTTGGGTAAGCTTTAGCTAGTCTATGTTGAGGCAAGCCCTCCATGAATATTAGAAACATGACTCTGAGAGGCTATAGGTATGAGAAACACAGGGTTAATCATTTAAGAATTTTAGTTGTCCTAGTTTATATTCATGTACCCTGGATAAAAGATCTAAACTAAAAGTCATCGAGGCAAGAAAGGAGAATGTTGTGTGGGATTCTGAGTGGTCTTCAAAGGCCCTACAGGGATCTACATTCTAGAATGAAGCAGTTGAAGTCCCGTGAGGGGATGTCTCTTTGAGAGGAAGTAGCCTTCAAGATCTAAAGGGTCTTACATGGAGATAGGCAGTGAAAGAAGCGGGGAGACACCTGAGGATATGGACATTTCACAAGTGATCATACTCACAGAGATTGAGGAGAGTCTAATGAACTAGGCAAGAGACTATGATCCAGTTGATCCCACCAAGAACCAAGCTGATGGGCGAAGAGACAATGCTATAGGTGAAAGAGAGACCTTTATGGGTTCTCCTAGGAAACTGTCTAGAAATTGAAATGATGTAGCCTAGAGCACCTTTAGGAAGCAAGAACCATGGTTCTAGAGTTATGTGGCATTGATGAGTCCACATCATTGATTTTAGACCTTCGGTTTGAGGAGGCATCCAACCGGCAGGTATGGGGAGATGCAATGATAGAAGAATATCAGTCTATCATCAAGAATGATGTATGGGATGTTGTTTTGAGACCTGAAGGGAAATCAATTGTGTCTTCCAAGTGGCTCTACAAAATCAAGCATGCAGTTGATGGTAGCATTGAGAAGCACAAGGCGAGATTTGTGGCAAGAGGATTCTCTCAGAAGGAGGGAATAGATTATGAGGAGACATTTGCTCCTATTGCTCGATATACATCTATCAGGACTATTATTGCTATTGCATCCGCTAAAAGCTGGAAGCTACATCAAATGGACGTAAAGATTGCATTTCTTAATGGTGTGATTGAAGAAGTGTACATTGAGCAGCCAGATGGTTTTGTGATTCATGGGAAGGAGTCTCATGTATGCAGATTGAAGAAGGCATTGTACGGCCTTAAGCAAGCACCTCGTGCATGGTATGAAAGGATTGATCGATATTTGATGAGCTTGGGATTCTCCAAGAATGATGCAAATCCAATCTTTACTTCAAGGTAGTTGATGGTGAGGCTTTGATGTTGGTTCTTTATGTTGATGATTTATTTCTCACTAGAGCAGAGTATCTCATTATCAAATGCAAGAAAGAGTTAGCCTCCGAGTTTGAGATGAAGGATCTTGGTCTTATGCATTACTTCCTGGGATTGGAAGTGTGGCAAATACCTAATGAGATTATTCTAAGTCAAGGAAAATACACTATAGACATCTTGAAGAGATTTGGGATGATTGATTGCAAGTCCATGTCTACACCTATGGAGGCAAATATGAAGAAGTTGAGTGACTCAGCAGCTGGTTCAGATTTGGTAGAACCCACCATGTATAGACAATTGATTGGATCATTGATGTATCTAGTCAACACTAGACCCAACATTTGTTATGCTGTGAGTGCTCTCAGTCAATTCATGTGTGAGCCAAGACAAATACATCTAGTTGCAACAAAGCATATTCTGAGATACTTGTGTGGCATTGTGGGATATGGCTTGAGATATACTTCCTGTGAAGATCTAAAGTTACAAGGCTATACTGATTCTGATTGGGCCGGGAGTGTAACTGATAGGAAGAGCACCTCTGGATGTTGCTTCAGTTTGGGGTCTGCCATGATTTCTTGGTGTAGCAAGAAGCAGACTTCTGTGGCACTAAGCACTGCAAAGGCTGAATATATTGCAGCATGTGTAGCAGCACAAGAAGCAGTGTGGCTTCGAAAGCTCCTTGTAGGATTGTTTGGTCAAACATTGGAGCTGACTGTGATTCATTGTGATAATCAAAGCTGTGTGAAGCTCTCTGTAAATCTAGTGTTTCATGATAGGACAAAACATGTAGAGATCAAGTTTCATTACATCAGAGATATGGTGTTGAGGAAAGCAATTCAACTCAAGTACATTTGCACAAATGATTAGACGGCTGATATTCTCACCAAGGCCCTTGCTAGAGTGAAGTTTGCATATTTTTGGGACAAGCTTGGAGTAGTGGAGAATGTCGCCCTTGCTGAGAGGGAGACTCAACAACTGTGATCTTTGCTATAATGCATATTTCTCTGAGACAGAGAAATATGAGGTGAAAGCCCTCGTCCATCTCTAAGATGGAGATGTGGTTCTTTCCACACATGGGAGTAGCCATGGTGGATGTCATGTTGAGAGACTCCATGACGACATCACGTTGAGAGACTCCGTGATGAACCCTTTGTACTTGTGTTTTTCCACACATGGGAGTAGCCATGGTGGACGTCATGTTGAGAGACTCCATGACGACATCACGTTGAGAGACTCCGTGATGGGCACTTGTGCACATGTTTCTTTCCACACATGGGAGTAGCCATGGTGGACGTCATGTTGAGTGACTCCATGACGATATCACGTTGAGAGACTCTGTGATGAACTCTTTTCCACAAATGAGTGTAGCCATTGTGGATGACATGTTGAGAGACTCCGTGACATGGATATCTGGAAGGATACCTCCCTAGCTAAGAGGGAGTGTTGATGTTATAGCTTCTGGAGATATCCTTCACTCAATTTAAAATAATAAATGATAGATAAATAAATACCAAAGCAAGTCAGACTTGCTATAAATAATAATTTAATTTTTATGAGGCCGACCCAAATGAAAAGTCGTCTTGTTTCTTAAAAGAGGCCGACCCAAAATGAAAAGACATCTTGATTTGTATATATACAAGGCGACGATCATTCAATTCATTCACAAATCAATTCACACTTCAAGGAGGAGTTCGCACATTTGCAGCAGATCGACATATTGTATCAAGCAGATTGATATCAAGGAGAAATTATATTTGTTTGTATATTCGCATCTAGGAGAGGTGCTATCTTTCATTACATCTGATCGGCCTTGTGTTTGGGCCAAGTTGTAAGCAAATTTCTGCTCGCTTCATTCAATATATAAGAGATATATTTTGGCCAGGTTTTTCTCCCTCAAGAAGGAGGGTTTTCCTAGGGTATTTGTTGTGTTCTGTTGTTCATTATTTTGTATTGCTGCTTATCTTCATTTCTGGTCTAAAACTAACACTAAAAACTAAGGGGATTACATTTTTAAAGTAATATAAAATTTATGAGGATTTTAAAAAGGGTTTTGGGAGCAAATCGACATTTTCACAAAATTTAGAAATGCAAACAATTAAATTTCTAATACCACCCTTTTGTTTCAAATCTACTCAACCTCGCAAATATGTACTCACATAAATTCTAAGAATTTTTTGCAAATCTTTGGTTGTAATTTTACATTTCTCAAATTTAAAAAAATAAGAAAACTAAGAATCAACACAACAATTCAATTGAAACCTACTTATTTAAATCTTCCAAATGAAGGCAAACATTCATTTCTTATTCTAAAGCATTAAAAAGAACTAGAAAACCATTACAAAGATGAATACCTCAATCTTTTATTAAGTATGAATCCAAGGGTTCGAAGAATCTTTGATCACAAAAATAAGCTAGGCCACTCTAAAGAATCTACTTCCTTAACTAAACAAAAGCCTCTTTCACTATCTTCAGTTAAGCAAACTCTTGGAAAATAATTCACAAGCTCCTTCAAATTCTCTTTCTATCCCTCTTCTGATTTTTCTCACACAAGCCAAGGATAAAAATGCATAATGAAGATAGAAACTCCCTTTATCCGTAGGATAAAAATAAACCTTTTTTCCTTTTTCACACTTCTCAAATACAATCTTTAATCAAACCAATCTAATATCTTAAAAAAGAAATCTCAAATGACCCTCTTAACCCTCTAGAGGAAGTCATATTTCCTTTATAACAAGTCACAATTTATCCCATATACATGTAAACCCACTTTGGTATAACAATAAAAATATTAAAAAAATATTTTTTACATATTTAATTTTCTCTTCCAATTCCAACCTTTCCCCCACCTAGCCCTCCACCTCACATAAAATGTTTCAATGGCATAATATTATTTCACTAGGTTCTTATAATCATTTAACTCATTAAATGTGCACATACCAATTAATAAAGCGTGCAGGGAACAGAGCAATCTGTTACCTGAACGTGGATCCTAATGGATGGAACTGCATTGGTTTCCACTCTAAGTTCACAAATCTTGATGTTTGGGGAGTTTACAGTCCAATTTTACAGGGTTGGGTTTAATCATTTACAAAATATATAAAAGTCAGAATATGAATATTGTAGTAGTAGTGTTTAGAATACACATAGCATCATATATTGCAAAAAAACAAAACCACCATAAAATAAAAAATATTATCATGATGTATATATTAAAATAAAAATAATAATGTGGGTTTCATGTCGATAAATATTGATCAAAGCAGCATCATTTGGTTCTTCCAAGGACTATCATCATCACCATCCATAGATGATGGTATTGAGTAACCGAAGACCTAATTAGTGCCCAGCCTCTGCTCTCTTGTTTGTTCATCTTTAACATCAAGTGCAACAAGGTGGGAAGTGGAAGTATCGAAGTCAATATGCTTTGACTCGATTTCCCACTCCATTGTGTCCCCTTCCTTATAGTGACTTTGTGTGAAAAGAGTTGCAAGTTTGAATGCACATACGCTAAGTCCTTTGCCCTTTTTGAGTGTAACCGATTGCGCTTTACTGAGTGGATGAAGAAATATGTGCTCCAATTTCTCTCATATGGGGATGAACTAACAACCTATTAACACAAAATAGAGTTAAAGAGTTATAAAATTAAAAAATATAAATGGAACTTAAAAAATAAAAGATTTTTTTTTATTAAACTTATCGCAAGAGGTTGTAGGTGTGTGAATGGTTGGCCATGGAAGTACCACCAACTATGAGCATTGACCTTATACTTGTCATGAAGAGCATCATTACTCAAGTCATTGGAGCATACAAAATCTATGAACTCAATCCTCACTACATCCCACATGTTAGGACCAATGAAGAGACTACGAAGTGTTGCCTTGTATCCTTATTTAATTCAACATCTTTATATGAGGCAATTCTTGTTTACACAAATAGGAGCTCAACACTATAATATTTGGGACTCAATGCAAAGGCAAGATGTAGCAGGGTGGTCATTTTGTTCCATCTCTCTTCAATAATTTTGTGTAATTGTTTAAAGAAAGTTTCTTCAAGATCTTGTTTTTTTTCATTTATGATGGGTTTTATCTTTCCAATAATTGAGTCGATGCCATCATATATCTCTCCCAAACAAGGCATATCTATGTCAATATAATAGATCATATTCAATATGGGCTCAGTGAAATTGATGAGATATTCAACATTATTCCATGAAATGTCATCTAGGATCATTCACTTAATATTCGCTACTCTCGTAGTGCTTGATTGGCTCCATATGGACCAATTTGGGTTGGTGACCATGTTCAAAAGTGTCTCATGAACCTTCACAAGTCATCTCAAGACAATTGTATTGGAGGCAAAATAGGTCTCAACAACCTATTTGAAAATCAAAACTAAAAAAATAAAACTTACCAAAATTAAAAATAAAATAAAATATTTTTTTATTGAAACGAAACATATTTATTAGAATAAATCTTATTTTTTTTATTGAAACGAAACATATTTATTAGAATAAATCTTATTGCTTCTCTTACCTTCAACAACTCCAATTTTGAGAATGTTTTGAATATTCTTTGTGACATATGGTGGTTGGTGATGAACATTTGGATCTCTTTGGCCTTGACATACATTTGTTTGATCCAATCAATTTTTGTACCATTTTTTTGTAGCATAAACTTAAGGGAGTGGATAGCACAAGGTGTCTACAAAATGTGTGAATAACGCTCTTCAATCAATAACCTAGCCTCTCTACAATTTTTGGCATTGTATGTTATGGCTTGAACAACATTTCAAGGCCCTACTTCTTCAATGTTTGTCATGAGAGTATTAGCAATAAATGCACCATCCTTACCTCCCTGTTCACAATCCACTACTCTAAAAAACATTTCCTTTTTAGGGGACATTGCAATAACATTGATCGATGGCCAATTTTTACATATTTCCATCCATTGGAAATGATGGACACCCTTGTTTCTGCCCACAAATCTTTTATGGACTTCAATGACTGTACAAAATTCACCTTGTTTTCCAATAAGGTGCTACACATTTTCTCATAACTTGGGCCCTTCTGCCCTTTTAGAGGCTTGTTAATTATTTTCACCATTTGTTGCCAATATGGTGTGAGCAAACAACATTGAAAGTTAGTCCATTTGGATAGAGACATCTTGTTATGTGTTGATTGGCAATCTCTTAATATTCATTTTGAAATATCGTTTCCAAATGTCCTTTTGATCTCTTATGTGTAATGGTCATTGGTTGTTCTTTGGGTATGGCCAAGAACGGGTGGCTCAAATATAGGTTGAAGATTAGAAGGCGGTGGATGGGGGCTTCATTCCTTGAGATCCCATTCTTAACAAAAGATGATTTGATTTGTGACTTGCTGCTTGATCTGCTTTTTTTGCTAATTAATATATGCCACGGCTTGTACTTTTGGTATGGGCACACCATTTTTTTGGGCAAGATTTGATGTTTAGTCTAGGGATGTGGCACAAATGGCCTTTCATCCAACTATATGAGCTTAATTACCTAACATCACACATATTGCAAATCCAAA
This sequence comes from Sequoia sempervirens, assembly GCA_007258455.2. Lineage (NCBI taxonomy): Eukaryota > Viridiplantae > Streptophyta > Pinopsida > Cupressales > Cupressaceae > Sequoia > Sequoia sempervirens. The sequence goes on along the minus strand of VDFB02109042.1, from coordinate 71,938,822 downwards.
CATAACCCCCACCATATGAACATGTTTTCAAAGAGGAGAATTTGGGTCTATTTTGAAGTGGGGCAGGCCCATGGAGTTAGAGCCGATTGCCATTGTAATATCTATGACAACAAGTTCAAGTAACAACACATTCAAAGAATTGAAACTAAATAGGTGAAAAATAGGTGTGGGTTTAGAAGGGGAAATGTGGGGTTCCCCCAATTTGAAATGTGGACCTATTTCTCACTATTTCATTAAGAAATGAGATCCACACAAAGAATTGACTTACAACCCTTAAGTGAGTCAACTCAATGAGGGAATTTACTAATTTCCTTATGATTGAGGACGGGGGTTTCAGCCCAAACAACACTTTTGGGAGAAAAACTAAAAATAGCAAATCAACTCAATTATGCCAATTTAAACTTGAAACAACAATATAAGGCTCAATATTAGCTCAATATTGACAAAAAAAAATAAAATTCTGCAGATCTAAGAAGGTCTGAGTGATGTTTACCAGTCACCAAGAAGCACTTTCCAAAGTTTGTCTGGAACTCATTCGCCCATGGGCGAATGGGTCTTTTGTCAGGGTTTTCAAACAACTTTCGGGAGCCTCTAATGTCACTTTGTAGCTTCTGTTTGATCCGGGTTGCGATTTCGGAAAGTCGGAAATCAGATCTATAGGTGAGTTTTTGTGATTTGACGACAACTTTGACAACTTTTCCAATCTTGCTCTTGAAAAGGTCTTCAATCCTTCTTCAACCTAAAATTTACAACACAAACACAAGAGGGAAAAATGGTTTGTTTTTGGTGAATGGGGGTTTGCCTTGGTCAAACCTCGTTTGGGTAATTGAACCTTGAATTGAAATAATGAAATGTGAAAGGAATGATGAATGAACAATGCTATGTTGCAACTCACCAAACCCTTTAATAAACCTTTGGAAATTTGCAATATTGATCTTGATCTTGTATGAAATGGCTTCAATGGATGTGGATCTTGATGCGTGAATTGATGCTTTGAATACTTGACTTGATCTTTGAAACCTACATCACAATGTTAGCTCCAAAAACATGCATGATGCTTAAGACCTTGACATGATGCTTGAGATCTTGATTGCTGCAACAAAATGCTTGATAAATTTGCTCTTGAATGCTCTTGATCATAATATTTGCTCTTGTAAAATTTGCACTTGAAATCTAGATGTTTTAGGATTTGAATTTGATGAAATAACCTTGTATTTATAGATATGTATCCTTAATTTCCCGAAAATTAAACATTACAAGCCGACATCAAAATTTGAATTTAGAGATGTTAAAATACCACCAAAAACATAGTTTAAGTTTAGGTTCAAAGGCCTAGGGAGGTGGGCGAATGGGTCCCAGGTCCCTATTCCTAGAACACACATTGCTTAAGGTAAAGTGTTATGTGTTGGCATTAATTATTGTTGGGTTTCCCTTTCAGAAAATATAATTTATTAGGCTTGTAGATGTAAAATAGGGCTTATTAAGGCATAATTAAGTCCAATTTAATTAAGAGGGCCCAAACAAAGTGTGAAAATGTAAAGGAGTACATTTTTCTACACTATAGAAACAAATGAAAACAAAAAAATGTAAATGCATCTTAACTCATTTTAGAAAAGTAAGTATATGTTATAGATTCATGGAAGAATGTAAACAAAACAAAACAAGGGAGTTCATTTGTAAAAAGATATAGAAAAAGAAAATCGAAAACTTGAAAAAAAACCTACCTATTTTGTAAAAATCTTCCTCTATGATCTCCTTGGCAACAAATGGACTCTTGAAAATGTGTAGGAGTAGCAAACCAACCACTTTGGAACGTTCATCGATCAATCTTCTACTCTATTCGTGTAATGGGAAGCAAGAATGAAAGTTCAACAAGGATGAATGATATTTATTTTTTGCATTCACAATAAGAGAAATGATTTGTTTTGGTTTTTAAAATGTCTTGGAATCCATGTTTCAGGGTTTGGGGGGTCACTAGAAGTCAAAGTCAAAAGTCAAATTAGAAGATTTAAAAAAAATGGCCAAATTCGTCAACTGGACATGAAAGACAATGAAATTTGTTGTGGGTTAGCTTGGGTTTGTCTTGGACGACGCTATAGGTTTGGGATGGGACCTTGGATGGCCCCAGTTTGGACCAGATTTGGACTTGTATTCAGGCTGTACTAGACTTGAATACAGGTTGGACCAGACTTAAACTGACAGGCTCAGGGCTTAATCTGGTAACACAGGTTACACTCTAGTCACGTCCTTTACTCTTAAACGAGTAGGATGTATTGACATAATCACACAAACCATATGTCTTCCTTCAAATTTACCACAGTAGAATCTTTCTCTTCTAAAGTCACATCCTTTACTCTGAAGAAGGATGACGAAGATTACATCTCCAAAAAACAATGCATGGAAAAAGGTTAAAAGTTGGAAATTCAAAGCCAAAAGGAATGCTTTTTTGAAAATGACTTTGAGGTCACATTTAAATCATAAAAAAGCGAATGTTTTTTTGAAGGTGTGGTTGTTCATGGGAGTTTGCTTGGTTTAGATTTATACGTATATAGAAAGCATGTAGAGGTTTTTTCCATTTAATTTATTTTGTTTGCAGCTTTATCTTTCTCTATTTGATAGATTCTTGTAGTGGGCTTTCTTTTATCAAGACCTCTATAGAACCCCCGCTAATTTATCTTAAAAAATTTATATAAATTTAAATAATTTGAAGTTAAAGCTTACAACTCATCAATTTTTAAGTTAAATGAAAACTGTAAACCTTTAAAATTATAATTTTAAGTTTTAAGTTTACCTAAGCTCTGTAAATTATAAAAATGTATAACTTTTAAACATTTCTAAAACTTTTATAAATTATAAAAATTGTAATAATTATAAAAGTTTACTTGAACATTATAATTTATAAAAATAGTAGTACTTTTAAGAACTTTTAACATTCTATCCTTGCAGCTAACGTAAAGGAATATGATTAGTAAGAAAATCAATGTGTAGTTGTCTATTCCAATCAATCTGTCGTCGTTGCTGTCGTTGTTGCTGCCGTAATTACTGTTGTTTCTGAAATATGATTGTTGCTTCTAAAATATGATTGTTGCTTTTGTTATCCATCGCTTCTATGATCGTTGCCTACTACTTTCATTGTGTGCAATTTCAAAAGAAGATTTCTTCCTTTGCATTCAAAATTGGTAGAGGAAATTTATGAAACTGAAACAAATCGACAAATCGTAGATGAAACAATTTTTAGGGGATTTTATTTTTTATTTTTAGGGTTTTCCATTTCAATTTTAGGGTTTTTTAGAGCATTGGGTCATAGGAAATGACCAAATTGTCCTTGGGATGTTCCTTCTTGTCCCCTATTCTTGATGTTTTCAAAATGTTTCCCAATTTTTTTCATAGGCGATGGCCCTAGGGATGTTTCCTAGCCAGCCATCCTCACATCTGCAAATTGTCTCGGGAATGGGGACAACGAAAATTTCTCAGGGAATGCATCCTTGTCAAACATAGACTAGACTCAAATTCTTTACTACTCCACCTAATTGTTTCGTGTGTGATTACCTTGCAAACCATGAGTTGATTAAACTATGTAATAGCTTGGGCCAAAACAATAAGGCAAAAACCTAATTCTTAACCTTCCACAAACACTTATTAGTTGAATAACAACACTATTGGGCCCTATTATTTAATTAGATCTTAGACAACTCACATTTAGATTACTGTTCATACATCAACAATTTCATTACACTTCGATCAACAATGACAACATAACACTTGATCTTATTATAATGAATAGCAAGTACAAATGTGATTCCCGCTCTCTTTCTTATTACAATAACGATTGTATTATATTCAAATGATTCTGCAACAACAACAATTCATACCAACAACAATGTCAAATTGGATTAATACAATGCGATTGGAGTTTGCATCTAATGAAGCTCCAATGTGGACTTTGTATGAGATCACCTTTTGAAATCACTAGGGTTTTCATTCTAAGATTCCCACACTTGAACAAAGTGCTCAAAATGGATTTTGAAAGGAATTTGGTTAAGTGTAGATGTTGATCCCGAATGAAAACATTTGCTCTTTTATATCCTCCACAAACAAAACAGGTTAGCCACCATGCACACCCACAACTTCAAATTTCAACAATGATAATGGGTGGGAAAGATTCTACTTTAAAATTATTGGCACCGAAAATAGACTATTTGAAATAATACAACACATGCTAGGAAGTTAGGAGGGAAACAAAAACATAGGTGAATATATTGGGGATTGGGGGTCGGTCATATCACAAGACTCAAAATATAGAACGAGACATTGGGTGTCAAGTAATGGGCATGCTAGTAAGGGAAAGTGTAAAAGTCCGACAAGAAGGGAAGAGTGGGGTTGGAAGAAAAAGCATACGCAAGTAGGGAAAATACATTGCAGATGGAAACAGGGAGGGCATAAGTACAGACCTAATATGTAAAGACTTAGATTGATTGGACATGGGACATGATAAACTAATCCATAAAGATGAGGTAGCTATGCTGCACTCTAGTACATCAACTTATGAATATAAAACAAGATGCTTTAGAATTCCTCTATGTGCAATCAACCACCTCTAGTGGCCATCCATAATGTGCATTAAAGGTCTAAGACAACATCTCAAATTTGGAAAATAGAAACTTGCATCACATACAAATAGACAATATGCAACACAAGAATGAACTCAGGAGAAACCCCCAAATGGGCAGAAAACTCCTAGAAGAGTGAGCAATGCTCCTTATGTCACTAATCCATATTATAGCATGTGTATACATTGCCTAATGGGATTTACAAGGGCTCTTCTTCACATTATCAAGCTCCATCACATCACTATTTTAAAGATGAAGATGTCCAGCATCTTTACTCGTAGTAGCGGAAGAGCAAAGGATGAAACCTCCATGCTCAAGTTTTGGTGTCCACTTATAGTAGTTTAGAAATATGTTTGAGCTGTCCCAAGTGGCTTTGCATGCAACTTCTTTTGAATGGGATGATGGAAAGGTGTTGTTTTGTCACACTTGCAGCAACACACTTCTCCTTCCTCCAACACCCTCTCTATCAACTAGACTTAGCTATCGAGTCTGCTTCAAAGCTTTAGCTCTCTGTCAACCAACCAGCTCTGCATAGTTCTACTGCCAACTTGTTGCATTGCTCCTATTTACTTTCAACCTCTACCATTGCTTGTAACATTGGCCCCAAACTCTGACTAGACTTTTCCATGGCCTCAACAATTAGCCAGCCAGGTTAAGCTCAGCTCAGCTAAGGACTCTTAGCAGCTTTGTTATCCTGCATGCATTGTTGCGCACATTGCTAGGATGCTCACCAACTCTGCTAAGCCATGGCTCTAGGAGACAATTTTTTTCCTCCAGCCATGAGTGACCCTGTCAAATACAGCTTGGTTCACATGAATCCAACACTCTGCCAGTCATGCAGTTAGCTTTGTGCAACATCCAACCTTTTGCTTACAGTACGGGATCCCATGCCATATCAAATTTATTTTCTTCTTCCAATCTTCATCTTTTGTTTCTTCACCTTCTGCGTCTTTCGGATTTGCTGCCCAAAATGTAACAACTGTTGTGTTAGCTATTGCTGCCAACAGTGCAGTTGTAGCTAGTAATAGGGGAAGGTATGGTGTCACACAAGAGCAAAACAGCCCCCAGCAAGATGAATTGCGCCTCCCCCAGAAGAGGAATGAGCACACATGGGAATAGGTAAGGATGGCCCTTGTAGAATACCAAATGTCCTCCAAAATAGTTGTCACCAACAACTGTCCAAACGGTTGCTGAAATTGCCCATGGAAAGGTGATAACTACTGCTCTATCATCCATCATTTGGCAAGATGCAAAAGTAGTACGAGAAGTGAACTGTCAACTTTAAATGCCGCCTAAATCTCTTTGCCATTGCCAACTATATACTTCATGTGGCATTCCATCTTTTCTGGACAATGCCAACACACTCAATAACTTACAGCCTCAGTCTGTCAGCAAACATGACCTCAGTCAGATAAAACACTGTTAAATTATGAATAAATAATTTTTATAAAAACTAAATAAGCAAGATAATAACCATTTCAGGTGGCCAAAAGTTCCATCACATCGAGTAAACTTAAATATCAGAAAAGGTGCTTTATTTGATATTCAGGTATAGAAAGTACTGATCAATTCCTTTTGCTAAAGCAAGTCAAAATGCTACAATTTAGGTGCAGCAAATTCAAATTTGTACGAAATAGTACTTTTCCAAATGAAATAGTCCTCCATCTTCTTGTGACCTAAATAAACACAATACATCTTCTGGAATATCTTTGGTAACATGATTTTCGGATCCATACTTTTGGATCATGTTTCATTACTCATCATTCAAGATGAAAAAGTAATATGTATTAACCATTAAAAATAAAAGCTCTTTATGTCAAGTAAACCCAATTACAAAAAAATAAAAATGGTTAATTATTTTCCTAAGTTACTGGGTTCTTCACTTTTGCCCCCCGTACTTGTGTGGGAATGGTATGAGTCCTGGTTCTTTGCTGGTTCGCCTATGGGTTCTCCTAGGGTCCCTCTTGGGGTGCCCAGGAGGTACCTTGGGCGAACCCAGGGGGACCCAAGGGTTCCCCCAAAAAAAAGCAGAAAAAAAAGTAATTTTTAAAGACATTTCTATAAACAAAAAAATGCTTGCGTACATAATTTTGCCCTTAAGTGACAAAATTGTGAAAATGGCATGCGTCATAAAGGTTTGTGTCGTTTGAAAGGTATGCGAAAATGTCACACGTACATGATGAGGGGTGCTGTCCCTCAACCCCATTGGGGTCTCTACTCCTAGACCCCCTCTAGTTATTAGGATCTCTTGTCACATAAAAAACTTGATTACAATGAGGGGATGACGAGGAATTGGGATCTAACTCTTGAGTGTGTTGGCTTAGACGTTATTGTTGCATAACTTGCCAAAAAATATCTTTAGATGAGGCAGCTTGTACAGTACATGGCTAGTGGAAGTGGAATTGTAACTTATTGTGGTTCTAGTGAAACTGAACCAAATGTTAGAAAGGCTTTGATGCTTTTGATGAAGAGCAATATGAAGATTATTAAATATTGATTGTAATTTTCATTGTGTATTGACATTTGACAAATCATTGAATTATGAATGTATGAGTATTTTCATTTTTGCAAATTATGAGGTATTTAAATATTTTTTTATTGGCAATTATGAATATCATTGTTTTATATTATATAATTTTAAATTTTGTACTACACACATACATGATACATGCATACATACATACATATATATATTCCTGTACCTGTACCCACAGAAATTTTTTTTGCCATATTGCCGTACCCGTATCTGGACCCGTACTCAAACCGATAACTTAGTTATTTTCCAAACCAGGTCCACACCCTCTACCGTGTTTTACAATTTCAACCACTTCCGTAAGGCCCCTTCATGTAGTGAGCTGCATATCTTTTGTTGTGTCAAACAAGATGCTAGAGTGTTATTTATTGCCAGGGCATTCACATTTTTATTCTTCTGTTCTAATTGTTTAACACAATAGTTAAATGTAGTGCTTGATTCAGCTACGTTAAGAGGATATTGCATTGTGCAGTTGTATTCTCTTGAAGATGGGCCTGTTCGTGGTGTTTGGGAGAAGATGGGAACTACCATCAATATACTGCGAAGTAATCTACATCAACCATTCATGGTTGACTGGTTAAAGTGAGTTAAATATTCTTAGGAACTCTTAGTGATTTTACTTTGTATTTGGAGTAAAATTCAAGGTTGAGTGGTTGAATCATAATTTGTGTGTGATATTTTGACTGAATTGGCAATAAATTGGATTTGGGTGATAAATTGTATGCATACGGTATTGAGTATAGTATTACATGTGCAGTTGTAGTTTAATCAAATTTATTTGGTGCCTAATATTATGCCAATTTTTGTTGACATTATATTGTAGTTATGATGGTGTGGTTGTCAACTCTCTTGAAGCAAAAAGTGTCATTTCTAGGTGAGACATTCTTTCCTTGTACTTTCCTGACTTGAGAAAAGCCATTTCCTTTTCTGATAGCTTTCATTTATATTTTTCTCATTCTATCTATTAACAACTTGGTAGACCCTTGAAACAAGGAAGTACAGGCCCTAACTTTGACCGAAAGTTTACATTTATGTGGATGTCATGCTAGGTCAAAACCTTTTTATTATTGTATATAGAGTACAACCTTTCCAATGCTGTTTGTCATAATGTAGATGGTTATTGTGCAAAATATCCAGAATTGATTTTGTGATTCAAAGTACAATCATATTTTAAATTGTGATTAGCAAAGGGCATCTACTATTTAAGTTGAGAGTCGTTTGAGGAAGCCAAGAAGTGATTCATAGAGCACCTTTTACACTGCAACATACATATTCAAGAAGTGATTCCTATATCACATTTTACATTGCCATATATGATGATGATTTTTGTATTGCCAATGTGTAACGACTGTTCCCTTGCGTAAATTGAAATTTTCCAAATCTCATTTTAAACATGTAAAGGTAACAAGTAACAAAGACAATACAATAAAATCTTTCCTTCCTTTATTGATAAATATGTACAAGTTACAATATGTTTACACATGAATTTCATTTTCATTGCAAATATAAATCAGAGTTCAAAAGTAATACAGTTACATCCATAACTCGTAAGCTTTTGCACAAATAGAAGTAAGAAGGTCCAGGAGTCCGTCCTTTCAAATCTTGGTACATTGGCCGCTTGCTGTGGAGGAGAAACATCGCTTGGGCGCTTTTCCGCCAACCATGGACTTATAATGCGGTCCCCTGCACACCTATCGTTAGATAGATGGCCCTCCCTTCGAAGAAGAGATTGGTAGTGTATCCTGTAATGATTACCAACTAAGCATAGTGCTGTGTCCTACACAACTAGAACCTTGCTATTTCACAATCTTGAACTAGTACTAGGATCACAATGAACTGATAGTGTAGTCTCAACTAACTCACATCTAAGTGGAAGTCGTACATTTCACTACTTTGGCCAAAGTATTCTCATTCAGTACTTCGAATGAAGGTCATCTATCATAAACACTACTCAGGGCTGATTTGACTTAAGGCTATCTTACTCTATGCGTAGGCTGTGTCCTTCGATGGGTTCAGTTTACCCCAGACTTCCTACCTCAAACAGTCTACTAAGAAATGAGCCAATAAACAAGTATCTAATATCCTGACTCCTGATTCTGGAAATCTTTATCCTAGGAGTGAAGCTTGTCAGAGTTAACCTAATAATAACATAAGCTAAGGATCATACTTGGTTTGGCATCATTTCGTTCCTAGTAGATATTAATTACTCTACGTATTCTCCATATACGAAGATCATACAAAATTGTAAAGTCAAGCAAATGCACATAAAAATCCTTCATAGCATAATGCATATTAAGTTAAGCTATCTTTAAACTTCCTAAACAATTGATTCCCTTCTTAAAACCCTTTTATCCATAAGTCCTCCTTTTAATCTATCATTAAAATATATTGATTTCCCAAGCATTTACCCTTAATTGCATTGGTTTCCCTCATTCATTTGCCCTTCAATTACAATGAAATCCCTCACGCATTTATTCTTTATGAAAGCTCATCAAAACAATATTAACTTGCTATGAACTATATGCATATAACATGCTAATTGCAACAAGCAAACTCAAGAATATAAGTGAACAGCATTCAAGCAAAAATTACTAATTAGATAACATGCCTGTTATATTAAGCTTCTCTCCTAGCACTGTTCTGTCAACAACTTCCAGAATTCCCAACTGAAGATGGCAGTTTGCAAATTATCTCTCTTTCAATATAGACAACTCTTTCCAAAACACTCTTCCTAAATAACACTTCTCTAATAGAAATTGCTATTTCACTCTTCCTAAAAGGTATTTTAGCACAATCTATTATTTGCAGCTGTTAAAGGCTTCTAGTTCTCACACTCTCAGTAATATGATGAAATGCAGCAATAGCAAACTCACAGCAGCTAGAAACTAAATAAGATAGCTCTCAAATTCGCCAAAGATAAATTGCACAAGGATATCTTTCAATGGATGGCTGGGCAAGTATTTATAGGCTCGTATTTGCAATTGTTTCCTCCATTTTGGGCATGTAGAATGACAACCAAGCGCATAAACTCAGTCAAACGTCACTTGGAAAGTAACCAAACCCTAAGTCACCTTACAAAGGAGTGAATCGACCTCCATGGAGCCAACAAACATAGAAAATTTCAACTCAAAACTTAGAAATCGCCACCTACAAGAAACACATTTTTGCCAGGTGCATAAAAATGAATGACTCACTTTGCTGCATTTTTGGTCAAGTCTCAGCTTGTTACAACACATAAAATTTGGTTGGCATTCCCTATTTTCCAGTTTTGAAAGCTTCCTCCTCCATTTTTGCTGCGTTGAAGCTTTCTTCATTTCCACGTGAAAACTCTTTGCTGAGTTTTGTTTAATTTTCAAATGTTCTCATCAAATATTTGTCTCATAGAAAAGTTCGATACTTTTATGAAGTTCTATATTTTCCTTAAGACTAGCGGCTACTTTTTTTTAAATATTCCTCTCCAATAAACTTACATATGTTAAAAGATTTAATTCTTTTAACTTTATTATTTGGAGTTCAATATTTATTCATTTAAATATTTGTAAATATTTTCACTTTGGAGTTTATAAATGTTTTCACTTTAAATATTTAATATTGTATATTTATATATTTTATAATATATGTATTTTATTAAGTATTAATATATTTATATATATATATATATATTTTTCAAACATTACCATCGTAATGTACATATATATATTTATATATATGCATATATTAACTTAACATTAATACATATATTCTATACTTTATAAAACATATAAATATATAAATATTTACACATTCATTTATGTATTTATGTATATATCATAAATTATAATCACATTATTGATATATACATTTATACATACATATATATGTAAATTTCCTAGACAATAATGTTAAAATATTATTTTCACCACAGATATTAGGCAGCATGTGTACGTATATACACACGGATAACCACATATACTCTTGTGTATACGTACCCACTCAACCTTTAACACATATCTTATCACATCGTTCATACAAGGAGTCACAGTATAGTAAGTCTGACATTAAACAATCATTACTCACAAAGCACAAAGAAGTAAACCAAACTCCTAAGCCTATGGATGACTTATCAAGACTAACTTATCTGACTAAGCTTACTCAGTCTAAGGAACGTGTGTGTATGCTCAGATGGTTCTCGTTACTGTTTACTTGACCAAGCTCCTCCCCGAGTGATATCTCTCCACTGCCTAGAGGAATGATCCTCTTTCCTGCATATCATGACATGACGGAAGTCATATGCTCAAAACAAAGCAGTTTACATAAAACATCTCAAAAGTTAGAATAAACATTATTCCATAACTTATATGCAACATTTATTCAAAATTACATCAATAGAAGTATCAGACAAATGAGACAATCATTTAAATATGACACATTTATTTGATAACAAGAACAACATGTTTTATTCATGTAAAAGATTCAATCATTATAGTGCATTTCCCTATGCAGTAGTAGCTATACAATCGGGGTGTAACACAATGCAAGGAAATAAGGTAGATTTCTGATGTGTGCTCCATTATTTGGGCTGAAGTCGATAGTTATAAGTTATTAAATAGAGTAGTTTATTAATAATTTATTTTAAACTATGCAATCTTCTTATTACTTAGATGGAGATTGCTTCTAGTATATTTTTAGATTGTAAGTATTGGAAATTTGATCAGAGACAGAAAATTATACACACAATAATAATACTATTTTATTTCCATATCTCTCTATCTTTCAATACAATACAAACTTATATAGATTTTTAATCTCCTACATTATTGGAACCGCTCCCTAATAATATGAGTTGTTCTAAGTTTCTAACAACTCACATACCTATAATCTCTCGTACAACTAATAATATATTATCCCATAATATTCTAACAAACCACACTTACAATAATAGTAAGTTGTTTGTCAACAACTTTATAGCTAACCTAAATGCTTATGTGAACACTAATTCCCAACACCCCCTTAGTGTGAACATGGAGAGAAAGTACATAACATGAGCTGGAAATAGAATCATATGCCTACACATATTTTTAGGTCTGCATACTGCTATTTGGATCTTGCTGTACATGATCACCTACATACGAGAACTTATCCCGCTTTCTCTTCCAGTGAACTCATCATCAACTGACCACACTTCTAAGAAGTCGGACAGTCAGAGGATCACTATAGTCAGCTGCTCTCCTATACAACTGTTTACAGCATTAAAGATGTCTCTATTCTCATCCTTTCAAATTTAACAGGGAAATGTTTACAATGTTCTCAATTGTAGCCACTGTTGTTGACCGCTGCCACTCAATCTCTAACAGCATAGGAAACTACCACTGCCATTGGAAGTTACCCTTGACCTTAGCCGATTTGGTGCAAGTAGTTTTGTGACTAAAACAATTATGCAACCCCGTTGCTAGTGACTGACGAGAGGTCACTGAGTGTCCTCCAACCTCTTGTGCCTCCATCCTTCATTTAATTTGCTACTTTCTCAACAAATTTGTCTTCAAAGCTCAATTATAAAATGCCCTCCTTGATGTGAACTTTTTACAAGGAGTGTTGGGTACCACCAATCATGCACTCCAAATACAAATCAAAAAACAAAATATGTATATTACCAAATAAATCTCTAAAAGAAATATGCACATAAATATTTATTGACCAAAACTTCACGTAAGTCAAGCATGCCTCAAACTATATGCTCTGCCAATGTCAAAATTTCAAATTCTCTCCCTATCTCACTACAACCATAGCACTATCATCAAACCTAATTTGGCTTCCATCACATCCTAGTCACCATAGAATTTTAGCTATTTTAAAAAATAGAGAGAAGGACGAATAATTGAGGTTGCTCGAGTGAGTGCTTTCACCATTGAGAGAACATACAATACTTTTGTTGAGGATCATGCAAACCTGAGAGGCTGCATAGATAAGGAACATAATCTTGGCTATTTTGCTGCGGCAATAACTCCTATCACAGACCACATTGAGATACATGCAATCTGAAATAAATAATCACTTATCTCTATGTCATTAGAAACTGGTGGTTTGGCCGAGTCTCTAGAGAAGATGCATCAGCACCTTGCGATTTGTGGCACACGAATCTCGTTTGGTAGATCACCACGGATACCCCCTGATGGAAAGCCTGAAATGTATCTCGGGTACAGGAATGACCATTGGAGTGATCGTGGCTGCATGTTAGGATCAACAACAGAGAAAATTATTCCTCCTAGGAGACATCGAGCTAACATTCAGTGTTGGATGGAAGTTGATGGATGGAAATGCGACATAGGCGTTGGACCACCACAAAAATGATCCTAGATGCTAACATGAAATCGTGGCAACAACATGTCTATTATCTCCACAACAACTTGTGATCTTGTACACTTTCACATTTGGAAACATGCATAGCTGTAGTGAACATTGCTTGCTTCTTCCTCTACCCCTTCATAGGTTCATTGAGTCTGCGAATAGAGGCAGCGTGGGAGGATTGTGTGCAGTGGGAACAGGTCCAGATCAGATAAAGGGTTAACTAACTCTCCTCAGTGGGCACCCTGATCTGCAATCACTGGCAGAACCAATTCTTGTATGCTAGAGGAAGCTTTCATACCTAAAATTCACTGCTCTCGCTTATCTTCTAAACCACAATGGCTTTGACAATCAATTTTTATTTTTTTTAAATATGAAGTTGAGACTCCTTCAGCAAACCAGATATTCCAAAATGTGCACATACAATTGCCAAGACCACTGTTTGATTCCTCTTGTTACTTAATGGCAACAAATCTAACGAGCCTTGACCAACCAAATAAAATACTCTATAGAGACTAATCCTAATGTTCACTATCTTATAGCCTATAACAATGCAGGTTCATTGGGATTTCCACATAATCGGGTTGGAGAATAATCTCACCAACCCATTTCATTAAACCTGCTCTGATACCATATTGGAAATTTGATCATAGACAGAAAATTATACACACAATAATAATATTATTTTATTTCCATATCTCTTTGTCGTTCAATACAATACAAACTTATATAGAATTTTGATCGCCTATATTATTGGAATCACTCCCTAATAATATGAGTTGTTCTAAGTCACTTCTTCTAACAACTCACATTCCTACAATCTCTCGTACAACTAATAATATATTATCTTATAATATTCTAACAAACCACACTAACAATACTATATTCTAACAATAATATTAAGTTGTTTGTCAACAACTTTATAGCTAACCTAAATGCTTATGTGAACACTAATTCCCAACAATAAGTACTTTGTTGAATTATCAAGGCACAAACTAGGTCCTATATATTTTCTGTCTTTCCTGAAGTAGATATATAACTTGATGATTTCAGGAGAGCTGTTTTACACTAGATATTAGCTTTGTAAACCTTACTTTATACGATATCTTTGTTGAATTTTATTAACTATAATATCTAATTTGATGTATTAGAAAGTTCTTCTGATGGTGCCATTGAATGTAAATGATTTTGTAGGAAAGAATCACAATTAGATTCACTTGTTTTTACAGCCTCATGCAGGATCCTTTTAAAATGGTACCTGTGGTATGGATTATTCATGAGAATACTTTAGGAGTGCGCCTAAGGCTTTATACTTCAAATGAACATAGAAAAAGCATCAGTGACTGGAAGTCTGCATTTGGTCGAGCTGATGTGGTTGTCTTTCCAGACTATGCTATGACGGTAATCTTCAATGATCAACTTTGTGTGGTGTGTTTACAATAATGCAAATTTAAATATATAGATTTTGATGATATTTTACCTTGATGAGTTTTTTAATTGCTTTCAAATGGGGCAATTGAGATGAAATATCCTTAATTAATAAAATTTTCCACTGGCAGATGATGTATTCCATACTTGACTGTGGGAACTTCTTTGTTATTCCTGGTTCACCAAAGGAAACATGGGAGGCAGAACATTTTATGGCTGTGCATACAAGACATGAAATGCAATCCAAATTAGGCTTCACATCAGACAACTTCGTAATTGTGGTTGTTGGAAGTCCTTTTTCTTACCCAGGTGTATGGAAAGAGCATGCACTGGTAATGCAGGCAATTGTGCCCTTAATTGCAGAATTTAGTGTGGGCAATGCTATGAACAGTTCATTAAGGATTGCCTTTGTTAATAACAATTTAAACAGCACCTATGGTGTGGCTTTGCAGGTGAGGGGTGTATTTATATGTAGTAGTTTCTACTTAGGTGTTTCATTTGAGTGTTTATAGATTTGAATCAATCAGATTGATATTGACGAGGTCTATAAATATGCCCTCTTTGACTATCAATAAATTTTGAAGCCAGAAACCATTACAATGGAATAGGCACAATGATATTGCAAGAACTGCTAATTATGTGTTTTGATCCTTATTGCTTGAAAAATAAAAAAATGTAATTGATAATTATATGGTTTGATCCTCATCACTTAAAAATTAGTAAATACCATCTAAGAGGGGTTTGGTCTCAATTATAAGTGGAAGAGTGTTAAATTCTTCAGTTAATGAAATTCAATTTCTTTGCTAGCATGGTTGAGTATACGGCATCTTTCAAATTTTTAATTTTGTTAAAGCATCTGCTCATAAGAAAGGCAAGGCATGCATGTAAGAAACTATTTTCTAGAATGTTTATAAAATTTATACTAGTGAACGTTAGGTTATTCTATGAATCCTGTCTTATTCCCAAAGTGGCTGCAACAAAAATGTGTTTCATCCAGGTTCAGATGTATTTTTCTAAATAACTTGCAGATGTATTTAATTATTACAGGCAATGGAGTTCCATAGTCTTAAATTAGGAACTTAATAGTTGACCTTGTAATATTCCAGGGATTTTTCTGCAAATATGCTGATGAACTTGATTTAGGAGATTGAGAATTGCTCAGAACAAGAGAATTAGAGCAGCTTGCTATCAAATATTGTGATGGTAGAAGTGTAGGTTCTATAGTTCTGACATGTCAACTTCATGTGTAGTGGAGCTTATCTTGAATTTGGCATTTCAGTACTCATTGGAATCTTCAAGCTAATGGATAGATTTCTCAAGCCACTGAGAATTACTTATTGATTAAACTAAGAATCAGTTCAGAGTGCTAATGGTTTAAGAATACCTGGTCTTGTCGATTCATATTTTTCCAAAACCTATACAATGTGAGCACTTCATTTTGTGCCTAGGCAAGAAACATAACTTAAAAAAGTAGCACTATATGGATATGAAAGAATGAGGTCTGTGTCTTTAACTTTTAAGCATGCACATGATTTGAATCCAAAATGCCATGTATATGTGTCAGTATCTTGCTTTGCTAATAGCGTCTTTGAAGTACTTGTATTAAAAATGAATAAGTGGCTTAAAGGCATGTTAGTAGTTTCTATGTTCTAAAAAAGTTAAAATAAGTGCAGTCTTTGTTGGTAGGATCTTGCAGGCTCTTCCTTTGCAAAACTAATGCCAACTTTTTGAGGTGACATTTTCCTTATGGTGATTGTAGGCAATTGCAGTTCGGTTGGGATTTCTGGCTGGGGTTGTGCGACACATTTGTAGTGATGATGATGTCAACGGCATAATGAGTATAGCAGATTTGGTGGTTTATGGGTCCATTCATGAAGAACAGGCATTTCCATCTATTCTGCTGCGGGCAATGTCCTTCAAAAAGCCAATAATTGCTCCCAACCTCACTATTATACAAAAATATGTAAGTTCAAAAGGTCTGAGTTTAACCAAAATACAATGTAAATTGAACATACTAACGGCATCCATTTGTTTAAGATAGCATTTGTGTTCTGGTAATATGATTTCAATTCTATTTATGCTGAAGCAGACAGTCCTTTCAATCATTCAATATGTACAGATTGAAGACAGAAAACATGGGTTTCTTTTCCCACTTGGAAATGTTAGCATGATGACAGAAGCATTGACTGTGGCAATATCAAGTGGAAAGTTATCTGTTTTAGCCCACAAGATTGCATTGGAGGGTGGATTACATGCTAAGAATCTAATGGCTTCTGACTCTATTCAAGGCTACTCTGCAATACTTGAGAATGTTCTAAAGCTCCCATCTGAAACAGCAGTTCCACTCCCTGCTTCTGAAATTCCAGGTACAATAAAAGGAGCGTGGCAGTGGCAGTTAATAGAGGAAACATTAGAATCAGATGATTTAAAGCAAGATTTGAAAAATACTAGTATAGTTTTCCAGGTTGAGGAGTTGTGGACAAAGACTCCTCCCCGAGAAGATTTTTCTTTAAATGGTAGCAGTATACAAGAAGAAACTTTCAGTTCATCAGAATGGAAGGAAGAAAAGGAAAAAGAAATGGCAGAAGACAGAGAGAGGAGGGAAGAAGAAGAGGTATGGTGAGGAAGAATAAGTTCATTTTAAAGGTGCTCTTTTAATCTACATGGTATTTTGTTCCATACTCTATATTTTATGTGTATTACATAAATTTGTGTTCATATTTTACAGTTGGAAGAAAGAAGAGACCGGATGAAGAGAACTTGGGAGGATGTTTATCGCAGTGCTAAAAGGGCTGAAAGAACAAAAGGTGAGCTGCATGAAAGAGATGATGGGGAGCTGGAAAGAACAGGGCAACCATTATGCATTTATGAACCTTATCATGGACAAGGTGCTTGGCCTTTTCTACATCATCATGCACTTTACAGAGGAATAGGTTTGGTGAGTTTGTAACTTTTGTGCATTCATCGACTTGTGAAAAATTAAAATCTATAAATACATGCTCATCAGTTTTTGGACAAAAAGAACCATTCTAAGCCTTTGCAATCAAATAAAATCCTTTTTGAGAATTATAAGAATAATAACAAAAAAAACATCAACTTTTTTCATTACAGTTTTACTTTTTCAAGGATTAGTTTATCTAGTGAGATATTCAATATAAATTTGTATTTGGGACTAACATACCTTCAATCAATTAACAAATCTTTTTAGTTATTTTAATTGTTTGAACTTTGATCCATTTGAAATAGATTGTTCTAGTTCTAGTCTGCATTCTTCACACGAGTGCTGTAATTATAATGTATCTTTGGCACCTTTTCAATGCACACTCACCATTAGTCATTTCTGTGACAAACAAGCATTCTAGTCTTTTGATTTATGTAATGAACATTTTATTGCTTGTCTTGCCTTTACTCTCAACTAGTTCAGATGGGGCACATTGACGACATAACCTTTTGACCAGTCTTTTTTCCTTACGCCATCATCTACTGAGGTAATTTGATGACTAATAAACCTGTGTAACAATTGACCTTGGGCTATAAGTGATTAATCATATATATTTTTTTGATGCTATTCATGGGACACACTTTCTTTGAAGAATTTGTATCCATAATTTGCACTGTTTATTCTATATATTCTTTGTAAGATCCAACACATAATGTTTTTTAATTGTCAATGGGGCACTTTTATTTTGTGCAAAACATCCATGTTTCGAGCTTATACTTATCTTCATCTTAAGGAAATGTTTAAGCTTATATGCTTCCAAGAGTTTATTTGTAACAGATGTTCATACATAATTTAATGTTTGATTTTTCCATAGTCGAATCTTTGAAAAATAATAAATTTTAATCCCATTTAATATGAAGCTTTTTCACTAAATATATTTTGTCAACAAATCTTTCGACTGAAAATCAGACCTACCCATTTCCCAGTTTTGCCAAGAGCTTCTTCTGCTTGTGATAAAAAGTTATTATCCATGCTTCATAGAACTTCATATTTAGCGAAATGCTTGTGGCTTAGCTTGTTGAAGAAGCTGTTGCTCAATGTTGATTTCTAAAGTAGACATTCATTGGGAATCCTTTTGTAGTTGATCTCCTATTTTGGTTTCTGAAAACATTTTCGGTATGACCCAGGTGTACAATTTCTACTATCTTTTTGTTGCATTGCTTAAGAAATCCTTCTAATTGTTTCTTGATGTCATGACATTGTTGGGCAGTTTCCGAACTATTGCATGAGATGATAGGGTAGCCTAACCTAAGATGGAATTACAACTAAAAATGCAGACAATATCAATAATATTCCTTTTACCATCAACTTGAAAGCTATTGTTGAAACTTGAGCTTATGAACTGGAAGTTTTTTGTATAAGAGATATTTATAATGTTTTATTTTTAGTCACTTTTTTTTTTCTCCTTGGGTTATTTACTACCTTGCTACTGCTCTATTTTTACTGGATGCATTTATGGATCCCATTTACCTCAACTGAGTTGATATTCATAATGAGCAACATCATTACAATACAATGGCTGGCTGACAAGACTTATAATTCCTATCATAACCCTTTATACATATAGGGTTGTTTCAGCCATTACCAAATTAGATCTGAACTATTCCCTCAATCTTCTAATTCCTGTACATCCCTCACGCAATTTGCACAAATTCCTGTACATCCTAGCTCCTTGTGGGGGGAGGCCATGGCCTCGTTACCTGTGTATCCACCATTGCAAGTCCCAAATTACAGCCAAATCCTTACCAGTGGTTCGACATCTGTAAACAGATCTGAGTTGAGATCTTTCTTGCAAGACTATGCACATTGTTCTACTGTAAAATCTGTATTCACTACAAGGAGAATAGATGTTATCTTAATATGGTGTCCCCCCCTGAAGTTTTTTCATAGTTTTGTGAAATGGAGCAAAGATAGTGGACCCTCAAAACCAAAGGTTCCATCTGCAGGTCAAGGGAGCCTATCCTGAGCCTATCCTGCCCCAAGACGTCAAAATTTTGCAAATCTGTCACAAGAAGATGGAAGATTGCAGAAAAAAAAATTTAGAAAAGGAAAAACATGGAATACATAATCTTCGGCACTAACAAGAGTCAATTCATCTGATCCTTTCAAGGATACAACAATGAAAAAAATGGACTCTGCAGATGTAACACCCTCATTGGCAGCCATTCCTCTATTCTCTTACTCATCAGGTTAGTCAAAACAAGACCTCCCTTTATATTAATTCAATTAACATTATACAGCTACTAATCATGCAACTTTCTCTTGAAACAAAGCCAAACATCTTCATATTCAACAATAAAGGGCTCCCATACACAATTCTTTTCAGTTTCTGGGGTCACTATCCTCAACAGCTGCAAAAAAGAAATGCAAATGAGCGAGAGACACTTTGAGCATAGAAGAAGACAGAGGTATACAATAAACAGTGGATCAAAAACTTTAGAGCTAGGCACCAAAAAGAGCAACTAACAATGAGCAGTATCCTCAATCCCAGGAGAATGAGCACATAGATATAACTTAGAGAAGCAGATGACTTGCTAGATCCATGTCCATGTGGAAGATTGTCTTTAAATGTAAGGGGATTAGGCTTTCCAAACAAATGCCTATTTCTTACAGATCTGATGAAAGTTAAACAAGTAGTCCTTTCCCTACTGCAAGAAACACAGAAACAAAAAACTCCGATATTCTTCTTGACAGTTGGGGATGCACACAATTTGATCAATTTCTAATGTCTAAATGCCTGATACACTAAAATCCCTCCAAATACCAACTGCAAATGTCTCAGAGCTTTCAATGTGAAATCAAAGAGTTCTGATGCTCATGCATTTACAGGAATGGATATTGATCTCTTAACCAACACATTTAATTATCACGGGAGATTTCAACACCATCCATCACATCCTGAGGAGAAGAAAGGTGGCACTAAATTCAACCACAAAATTCTTGCAACTCTACATTGATCAGAAAACACTACCACTCTGACGGAAATGGAATTCTCACAAGGCAGTTTGCTTGGTGAAATCGTTGAAAGGGTCTCAAAACATTAGCTGTAAAGCTCAGTTACTGAATTAGAATTGGGTATGGATACGGGTACATGGGTACATTATGTCAGTATGACAATTTTCTTTTGGGCTGGGCATGTTTTGGGTATATCTATACAAAAATATAAGATCATAAATAGATATATATTTGCAGCCTGAAGCGAAGATTTAAGTTCAGAATACCACATATCATGCATATGCTAAACAAAACTACCATAATATTACAAATACAATGTACTAATTTGATATCAAATTGTCAAATTCAAATGTTATGATAGATATTCATTGTTCAATATATTAAAATAATGCAATCACTAATCAGCATCATATGGGTCTTCATCAAGACCAACACCATCATCATTGTTGACATTAAATCATAGTTCCACAAAATTTCTTGATGGGGGGACAGGTTTTAGGGATGAGAGGACGAAGGGCCTTAGTTTGGGGATGGCAAGGGGATGGTGAGGGGACAATGGCGTGGCAGTTGGGGGGGAGGGGGCCGGCCGGGGCGCGTAGCACAAATACATATAGTACTTCAAAAATTAGTTATAAAAGGATGTGTAAGGAATAAGTATAAGAATTGCAAATGAAACTTTGGCATACTAAGTTTAAACTACAAAACATTAAAAACATGGCAATGATTGCATTGAACATTAACAATGGTGGTTGGAGGTTTGGAAGCAAATCCCTTAGTAGGGTCAAAGGGTAGTGCCCCTCACGAGGGTTTGGGGGAAGAGCCTCTAGCAAGGTCAAGGGGTGGCTCCCCTTGCGGGGGATCTATGGGTAGAGTCCCCGACAAGGTTTGGGGTAATGCCTCTGGCATGTTCCTTGTAGTGAGATGTGGGATTGACAGGTGGAGCCTCCGTCACCAAGCACAAATTAAGGCCTTAAAAACCACACAAACCTTCATGGTGAATGTCCTTTTAACAATTTTATCAATTATTTTTTGCAGAACCAAGCCCTCACTAATTCTAAAATTTAGAAGTGATTTGAAATGAGGCTTAGAAGTTAGATGCCTATTTATAAATTTTTTGTGATTGCTTAGGGTTTGCGTGGAGCCCATAGACCATTAGGGTTAGGGTTTGTGGTATGCAAGCCAAAAACACTTTGATTTTTAAAAAATGTTGAGTTTTTTATTTTCTTACCATGGGGGATGCTTAGAAGTCCCTAGGATAGTTTGGAGACTCCTCAAAGTCCTTGGGATGTCTTGGGGACGTCTTGGAGTCCCTAAGCAATCCCCAAAAAAGGGGGCATCCTAGAAATGCCCCCTCCTTGAGGAGGATGTCTTGAAAACATCCTTGGGTCTTGAGCAGTGGTGGTGGTACGGTGGGGGGATGACCCCTCCAAGTCCCCGCACCCCAATGTGTAATGTCCCCTTCTTGTCAGTGATCAGTTCAGTTGCTCATCAGCTTATTCCGAAGGCCTGTAGGCTCGTTGAGAGGAAATTAGGGTTTCCTTGCTTGGAGGTTTGAGGCTTCTCTGGGTGTTTACTATTTATAGTAAATACTATTTTTGGCAGTGGTCCTATTGGCAGTGCTTCAGTATGTTTCTATTTTTGTTGGAGCAGTTGGTAATTTTGGTGTAGCTTTCAAAATACAGAAGTTGATGGCAATTATTTAATAAAAGGCAATTAATGTTATGTTTCTTTGTTGACCCCTTGGCCTAGGAGGATAACTTTAAGTTGTGTTTAAAAGAGGGGCTTGGAGAGGGACGCCTTCATAAAGGTGTTTTAATATTTTTAATAAAGTTTTTATGTTGCTTTGAAGTGGGACGCCATCTTGAGGAATTATGAATTTTGGAAATTTGAAAAGTTTCTTCAGTGGCTTTTGGCGTGCCTTGAAGGGAAGTTGATGAATTTTCTCCTTTTCTATATAAGTGAAGTTCTGCTCCAGCATTTGGATCCATTGTTAATTGCTAAAGTTATGTTGTCGAAATGACATTGTGATTATTTCTTCAAGGGATGCTTATCTCCTAGATTCCAATCAATTTCGTGTTTGAAAGACAACACCTAATTGGTTTTATTGCTGCTTCTCATCCAGACTAGCAGATTGAGCTTATTGTTGAAGAATTTTGGAGTTTATTATCTATTTTGAGTTGCTGGTTTCTACACAGCTGAAGGTCGATTTTACTTCCAGCACTTTGTATGATTTTAATTTTGTTATGGGTATTTCAGAATATTGTTGCTAAGGTTGGGGTGACCCTTTCTAGCAAGTTTCAGATTTTTATTTGAAGTTTCTGATTTTTCCTTGCCAAATCGCCCTTGCTAAGGACCATTTCATGGACATTGGGAATTGTGCAAAGAAATTAATACTTGCTTTTTGAAGTTGTTTCTCCATCATGGCATGGGCGCCTATCCTCCATAGGTTCATTGCAATTGATTTCACGCCACTCGGAGGTAAATTGATTAAGTTATGAGCATTTCATGGTGTTATCCATTGGCTGATCAGAATTTCCAGAACTTAGATTTGTATATCAGATTGCATTAGTTTTCAGTTTTGGCCTTTACTTCATCATTGGAGTGTTAAATCATTGATAGAATTCAATATCCTCTTCTTAGCATTCTTCTCTATCATTGTAATATTCATGTAATTTGCAGCTCTCTTTCTACATTGTAAGACTGTAAACAGTAGTACTGCTCCAGTCCTTGATTGCTGCAATTATTTCTTATTTCTCACATTAAGTACCCCTGGATGGTTTACCGCCAGTGTGGGGAATAAATATCTAACCTCTCTTGTACCCACTATCAAGTGGTGAATCCCCACTCTTGAGTGGATGCCCGCCGTAGCGGATGAATTAGTAGTTGGAGTTCTTTATATGGCTGGTTATCCGCCTAAGTTTGCTTTCAATTTGTAATAAGTACTCCGCCATATGTTAGCACCTCGCCCTCAATGGGATCTTGAGTGCACATTCTTGATGTTGAGTTTTATCTTTAGTTTCCAGTTGCATTCTATTTATGTATCAGGTTTGGATCCTAGGGATCCTCTGACCATATGCCCGCCCCTCTTCCTTAAGTGGTTTTAGGGCGCATTCTTGGTTAGAGTTGCTTTGATAGTGTTTGGATTTGGCGCTAATGCTAATCAAGTTGGCCAAGTGTTGGTGATTGTGTAAAACTGTGGCAAAAAATTGGTTAGCATATTTCACAATGACATCCCCGCCTTGAAAACGTGGGGATTTTAGGGGGGGCACATCCCCGTGGAACATTGCATTAAATGATGTAGGTGGGTTAAAAGAACCATAGGTACAACATTCTTCCTTGGGAAAACTTTGATTCCCATGCTTAGAATGCCATAGAAATGGGCTTTCAATGAATTGTATGAGTTTGTATACCTCTGATCACATCCATTGTATATTCAAACATATGTCCCACCACTTGGAATCTGCTCTATTAATTCTACATGCCTTCACAAAGGTGAACTTAGGTCACCTTTGAAGTGGGGTTGGTCCATACAGCTAGAACTGGCTGCCATTCTAATCCCTAAGGCATCAAGTTTGGAAAACAAAACAGACAATTTAATAGTTACAAATGTAGATGGTTCTAAGTTTTTCATGTTTTTTCCATTTTGGTTTCAAAATGAGGCAGCCAAGCAGTTAGGCTAAATGTTTTTGGATTTTTTTTTTTTAACAAAATGCATCAAAGAAATGTAGGCTTTGTAACTTGCAAACTAAAGTCATGGAGACCACATCCCTGATGCATGTTGTTAAACAACTAGTAGTTAAAACAAAACAAAATGCATAAGAAACAGGGTCTGCATGATGGCAGTTTGCAGGCTTTGTACATCAATTATTTCTTTAAATTCTACTTGAGAAATATTGGTTTATTAAAAAGGCCGCTGGTCAAACTTTACAAAATTGCAATTGTAATTTACTATCTAACAACTTGATACCATCACAAAATAATTGAAAATGGTAGAACATATCACAAGATATTCAAAAATGGGCAATGGAAGATACTCGTATGGTTGGCATAGAAGCAGCATGATTGAATAAAAAAATGGAAAGAAAAGTTTGAGGAGCCAAGAATATGTGTTTGTTTGTGTTTGTATTAGTTACGAAATTGGTTTGGAGCAAGTTTTTGAAGGTTCAAAGTCAAAGAAAATCAGTTAAATTGCATTGAAAACAATGTTTGATGCTTGGAAATGCTGCAAAATTGCTTTGGAATTGCCCCAATGCAATTGGAATCACTTGGGTATGCTTGAGTACGATTTTGAACAATTCTGTCCTAAAAATATCGTGCCTTACCTGAATCTGCAAACAAATTGGTTCCAATTCCGAATCTGGTACATTTTGTACCGGGAATTGTTGCAGTTTCAGGTCTGGTGATAATTTAGTTGTAAATCTTAATTGTCTCTTTCTTAAAGAGGGCTGGCTTTGGAACAATTATCAGATGGAAAATACGTTATAGAACTGCTCTCTGACCGCTAGCCAACCCTACCATCCATCTCATTGCCAATGATACAAAGAACTCTATTTGTGTTCAGGTTTGAAAACAGGTGGCTCACTCGTCTTGATTTTAGCACAAGGTAGCTCAATGGTGGCAATACTCCAGTCATTCAATGACCAGCGATATACTGATTTATCCACAAGCACAATTATGTGGAACAGCACAAAGGAGTTGAATAAATCCACCTTTGGTAATCTATTCACGCAACTACACACTATCCAACAACAATTGGCTAGAATCCGATCAACTATTAAGGAAATAGGTTTCATTCCCTTTCTTGAATAGGAAGAATAAAATTGAATCCATCAATTCTCCTTGGCTTAGCAAAAGAAGAATGCATATTGACAACAACAATAGGTATAATGGATCAAAGAGGAAGACACAAATTCAAAAAATATTCATGCATCTGAACTAGAAACATATCAATTTTATCAGTACTCTTCATACTCCAGAAGGGCAATGCCCACAAGACCAATTGTCCATTAAAAACTGTGCAACTAGATATTATGGAACACTTTTGTCTGCCGTGCTTGAAACTGAAGAAGTAACAAGCCAAAACTCCCTTCAAAACCTAGGGGTTGAACGCACTGCACCATCTGATAAAAGAAAAGGAAATGACTCACTTTGACAATATCAGAGTTGTTCAAGAACTAATCCATTCTTGCCATACTCAAAAGTGCCTAGACTTGATGATCAAGTCAGGTATATCCAAAACATCTGATATATGCAACTAGAAATTAAACACAATCACTATACAAATTAGGTGTCAATGATCATACTGTCAAATGGACAGTCTCTTGTTTTCAACCACCAACATTCTAAGTTTCTGTCAATAGTCACTTCTAATATTTTTTCTCAATTTGTGTCCGACTACCTGTTAAGTCCTAATTTATTTATCATAACGAGCAAAAACTTCTGTCATCAAATAAGGATGCTGAATGCCTCCAGACATATTTATGGTCTCCCAGCAACTGAAAGTAGCAAAAAATGTAATATCTTAAGGGAGCACTTTTTTGCAGTATCTTTTGGCTTTGAGACGATAAGTCAATGTAAGTAAATCCAACAGCCTTTTCTATTTTCAATATAAATCCAAGAAAAAATCAACAAATCCTTATTCCCTTTGGATTTAAGTAAAGAAAGCTGCCCATAACATATTTGCATAGTTACTAGGTTCAAAAAAATTGACATTTGGGAGGCCAATAAAGATCAGAAATCCGGAATTCAAAACATATTGTTATAATTTCTATAGGATTTGAAAAATTCAGATTGAATCTGACAAATCCAGCCAGTCCAAAATGTTCAGGACTCCAGATACAGCTAGATTTCAGCCAGATATTGCTGGACTTGATAATCATGCATATTTGGGCTTTCCTCTGCAACACATATGATGAAAAGCCTGTGGGAGTCCATTATTTGTTGACCGCATCAAAGGCCTTCACACTGGACACACAAGTGGCTCCCTTCTGCAGGGCAAATACAGCTACTGCAATCTGCTCTTCATGAAACCCCACTCTATTCTCTTTCCTTACTTTCAATGCATTCAAGTATAGTAAACTGTTGCGAACAAATCCGAAGAAACTTTCTTTGGCAGGGTGCAGACAAAAAATTCAAGTTCCCTCTTTAAGCCCAACCTCTCATTTGCAGTCCAAAATCAGCTGGGGGATTGGGCATTAAAAATCTGCTGCTCTTCAATCAAGCCCTTTCTACTATAACAGCATGGGATCTTCAAAATCCCCCAAACAATATACGGCAAATTATAATACAGGAAACTATCAGCTGCACAGCATCACTCACCAAATCCGTGTCCATTGAAACCTTCCTTAAAGCATCTTGTGTGGGAAATAGGAAATGACAGAATAGCTGGACTTTTGGAGGATTGTTGGCATGCTTTTCCACCTCTTCAAAAAGACCAATGGAAATGTCTGCTGATATTTTTTCAATCTCAAAGCAAAATTACAATTGTTGATTATTGCAATCATTCAACTCTCAAGATTTAAAATTGGGACTTCCAATCACTACACTCTTCCCCTTCTCAATTCTAATGGGAACAAAATCAATTAATACAAGAATTAAGACAATGGTTTTGTGACAGGGTAGGCAGGAAGAGAGTGAGGGTGACTGGCTGGAAGAGAAGATTGGCTTGGCGGCTTGCGTCCAGTAAGTGCAGACCAAAATCCACCTTCAGTAACTATCTTTTTAAAGGCCTAGTCTCATTATCTGAAGGTCTTTTCCTCGTCCTTTTGCTGTTTCTATTTGTACGGAGGGGGTATACACTTACACAAAAAAAATGTACAACTATGGTCCATCAACTCCTCGCCAGTCCCTAGCCTAAGGTAAAACAATCTTTGGATAGCTTTCCACAATAACCTCCTCATCTTAGATAACCCTTCAAAATGGGGCATATATGGTTCTTCTAGGTGCCCAACTTGTAAGCAAAGCCACAAAGCATCAATCCATCTATTCCTAGATTGTATGTTGGCTAAAATAATATAAGAATTGGCAAAATTATTTTGCAAACAAACATTCAATGCCAGCAGCATCTAACTAATGTGCCAAAAATTGGGCAGGCTCAAAATTGATATGCCAGATTTGGTCTTCATCATGTGGCAGATATGGAAGGACAGAAACGATCGATTGTTTAATGGAAAACAAATGACAGCCCAACAACTCATTAATTGACAGCCAACACTTATCTAATGACAGCGACTTTCTTTGGATCCAAAACAGGTTCTCAGTTCCTGCAAATATGATGGATTTTCAAATTGTGCAATATTGGCACGTTCGATTCCATTATAAAAGCTTTTGGCTAACAATCCTTGCAATAGCTAAATGGATCACTCCTCCACAAGGATAAAAATTTACTTCAGTGATGCTTCAAGAAGAAACCTAGTGCAAGCAAGCATTTGGAAGTAGCTCGCAATCACACAGGTTCAATGATCTTTGCTTTCTCTCAAGGCATTAGAATGCAAACCAACAATATAGCTGAGTTCTTAGTTGGCTTAGGGGGTTCTATATTACCCTTCAACCCCCGCATGATAATATATTTTTGGAAGGTGATTCTCAATTAGTTGTCTGAAAAAATTATCAATATTTCAACTTGAATGTTCCATATCAATCTGACATCCATTGGTCCTTATCTAGATTCTAGTCTTCTAAGTGTCTTGACAAATAAATCAGACACTTTGTGGTTCTTCAAATCTAACATCATGTCCATAGTTGGAACAAAGTTGTTGATGCTTTAGCTAAGCATGCCTTTGGGAAGTGCAGTTGAAATTTGGCACCAAGAAAAGCAACACCATGTTGCTGACTCAATGAATTCTTGCTTGTGAAAAGTTTAAAAAAATTGAAAATGATGAACAGTAGAAAGAATAAACTTTTAAAGTTTAATAAATCAATATGCTAAAAACACTTTTGTTTAATTGCCCGTACTATAACTTGGCTCACGGATCCCTTTATTACTGCCACCTAATCTATTACTTAAACCATTCCTATTGTTGGGATTTTCAGCAGGATAGAGCAATTAAATTTAACAATTAACCAATGCAGATAACAGAGTTTAATGACAAAATGAATTACACAGACAAAATTTTTAACGTGGTTTACCCAAGGCGGGCCATGCCCACAAACAGTTATCCAATTTATTAATTATCCAGCAAAGATACAGATTACATTAACCAGCAGCTATTTCTACAGCTGCGTGCAACTTAAAACACATTCATGGTCTGTCTGCACACAACACTTTTGTTGCTGCATGCTCTTTTATCCAAACTACACTCTACTTCCCTCATGCTACTGCAGCTTGTTATATCAACACGATGCACAATCTCCTCAATCTGCAATACACATGCTGCTGCGTGCTGCTTCAACTTCACATGTCCGTGTCTGTTCGTCTCCAATCCGCATCAAGAAAACTGTCACAATTCAGCAGTTATGAAACCGATTTTCCACAAGAATTAACAGCAAATTCCTTTAACCATTAATTAATTTGGGGGGAAACTGCAGCTGCCAAAGTCACCAAAATCTTAACGCCAGAGCATGATCAGGCTCCATAGACCAACACCTATCCCTAATCTGTTGCTCTGATCCCCCCTGTCCCCTTCTATTGAAGGCACCATGCTACACCATCACTCTTACATGGCATAAGACCGCCCTTACTCCCAAAACCCCTCCCCCATGTTTTTACTGCCCTTAATTCTGTGTGCATACTTGCAGCTGCCTATCCCCAAACACAGAGCTGTAATTCTCATCCACCCAGCTTGCCATCCTCTCACATTGTCACCATATTCATCAAGCAATTGCTTTTCTGTTGTCACTATTTTCACCTACATGTGATTGACATGCACCACAAAGGCACCATAAACATTTGTCATCTCTTCACATGGGTTTGCTTTAGAAGCAAAATAATATTTCTTTCTCCTTTTGCATTATTCTCATTCCTGTAGGATAAAACAAGGGTATTTCTCAACTTCTTATTTCAAAGTAACTTCTGTAATACTATCTCATGGCAGCTATACAATTAAACAAAGATATATTCAATAGTAATAGATTTCAGAGAAGCAAATTCCAAATACTCTTGACTGCACCTCAGAGATGATGACCCATTTGAAACATGACCAGCCTAAGAACTTCCTCAAAATACATTTTTATAAAGCTAGGATGAATATTGTTAAAACTCTATGAGCTAGGATGAATATTGTTAACACTCTATGAGCATGAAATGATGAAACACTTATGCAGAAAATTCTTATAAGTAGTTTTTAACTGAAGATTCTAGTTGGACTATTCTTCGATGAGGGCTAGTTGGTGTTGTTTCATATATCGGAATCTCTTTGACAAAATTCCATACAGTTATGGTAGCAATTAATAAATCCAATCCCTAATTGAATTTATTCACTTTGAAACTAATACAGTGTCTGTATTTTACTTTTATACAGAGCACAAAAGGCCGACGGCCAGGGGTTGATGATGTTGATGCTCCAGCTCGACTTCCTCTTCTCAATGATGCATACTATCGGGATACCCTCTGTGAATACGGTGCCCTTTTTGCTATTGCTAATAGAGTTGACCGGATTCACAAAAATTCTTGGATTGGCTTTCAGTCATGGAGGGCAGTTGGACAGAAGGTATGAAGCATATATTTCACATCAAGGTGTTTTATTTATTTTCTCAACTTTCTTTTTGAGGTGATTTTTATATTCTGAGTTTCACTTTTTAAATTTTACTTCTCCATGTGGTCATTTCCCTTTGCTAATTTAGCCTCCATTTTATGTTGTGACCAAAACCAATGGGCTGTTCTTTTGATATTCTCCTATTCTATGCTTTTGAGAAACAGATAATTCATGACGTCTGTATCTTTCAGAGGACAGGGAAAAGTGGTCTGATTCATGCAGCACACTGATTGGTGGCCACTGACATTGTACATTTCTTTTATAGGTGTCCCTTTCTGTATCTGCAGAAAAGGCATTGACAGAGGCTATTGAAAGAGGCAAGCATGGGGATGCTGTTTACTTCTGGGCAAGAATGGACAAAGATGCTAGGACTGTTAGTGGAGGGGCAGCTTTGCCGTGGCAGGAAGGCTTTTGGCAATTTTGTGATGCCATAAATGCCGGAAACTGCAGGTATGATATGTGTCGCCAATATACAATGTAATTCTCAAACAGTGATTTATGATTGATCTAGTTCTGCTCTCTTAATATAGTTTAAGAACATGTTACAATGAACATTGTTTGGGTTTTGGCAGGATTTAGTTTTGTTAGCAAATCTGTCAAGATCTGAGTTCTTGGATGACAATTTAAATATTTTTAGATTTTATCTTTTCATTTTAACAAAATATATGCATTTAATGGCCTATAATTTTTTGAATTTGTTAATTTACATGAATTTGACATTTCTAAGTTAAAATGTCTGAAGGATTGTGTTCTCAGACACGTTAAAAAGGATGTATGGACTCCCCAAAACTTGGAATGCAGTTCCACCCATGCCATCTGATGGGGACTCTTGGTCCGTCTTACACAGTTGGGCAATGCCTACCAGATCGTTTTTGGAGCTAGTAATGTTTGCAAGGTGAGCCATGAGCATAAAGTTTACTCATAATATCTTAGTGTCTGAAGTTGATTGCATGGTTTAATCACTTCTGGATCGCAATTGCAGAATGTTTGTGGATGCTTTGGATACACAACATTATAATGAGCATCATGATTATGGGAAATGCTGCTTGAGCCTCTCAAAGGTAGATTTAATCTTCCTTTTGTTCTTTTTATGTTGCAGTTAGGAATCTTCTCATTACTCATTTCATTGTGGTGCCCATCAAGAGTACAGATAGTTACCATGCTTTTAGCTACTATTATACAGAGCAAGACACACTGTTATTCTTTGGGTACAATTTAATTGAATTTGTGCTAAACCGAGTTATTTTTGAACTATTTTCCTTCCAAGTAGAATTCCAGATAGTCAAATTCTTTTTCTTACCAGGATCCTCACTGTTACTGTCGAATTTTGGAGTTGCTTATGAATGTATGGGCATACCATAGTGCAAGAAGAATGATCTATGTGAATCCAGAAACGGGACAGATGCAGGAGCAACACAAGTTGAAGAGTAGGAGAGGTCGGATGTGGATTAAATGGTTTAATTTCAGTCTTCTGAAAAGCATGGATGAAGATTTGGCAGAAGAGGTTGATTCTGAGCACCCAACAAGCCGGTGGCTGTGGCCTTCAACTGGAGAAGTCTATTGGCAAGGGATATTTGAGAGAGAAAGATACCGTCGTAACCGATTGAAAATGGAAAAGAAGAAGAAGAGCAAGGATAAATTAGTACGCATGCGAAGTAGATATCGACAAAAATCACTTGGGAAGTTTGTGAAGCCACCTCCAGAACAATTTTCCAATAGTAATGAAACATATATCAAACTACCACCAGAAGACTTTTCTAACAGTACTGAATTGTATGTGAAACTACCAGTAGACAAACTTACCAACAGTACTGAAACGTAAGATCCACTTCCTCATGCAGACAACCATGTGATCTAAAATGTATGTTAGGTATCCTGCACATTCCTTGGTCAAGCCCAACTGCTTCTCAACTACATGTTTCAGAACAAAAGTATAACAAGCTTTGGGATCTCTGGTAGCATTATCCATGGAACCTACACTTTTTTGTACCATTAGGTAAGTGTCAAGGAAGATTGATGTTTATTTGCCTGTGTTTTTATATATTTGTAGGTTCATATTCGATTTGGGGAGCAA
This sequence comes from Sequoia sempervirens, assembly GCA_007258455.2. Classification (NCBI taxonomy): domain Eukaryota; kingdom Viridiplantae; phylum Streptophyta; class Pinopsida; order Cupressales; family Cupressaceae; genus Sequoia; species Sequoia sempervirens. The sequence goes on along the minus strand of VDFB02109042.1, from coordinate 71,906,208 downwards.
TGTCTTCAGTGCAATTGCAATTTCAAACTTTAGCTAAAATTAAAATTCAGTCATTAATGACCTGTAGTTTATCCTCTGATTTTTAGGATTCTTTCACATTTAAGTCTAGAGTTGGATCTCCTCCTTCAAGGATTCTTCTTTGTACAATACAGAAAAGAAACATGACCTACAATTTTTGAGCATTCTTTCTTGGACAAGGATCAGGTTTCAGCCACTCATTTGAAAGCCCAAGTTGAATGAAGTTTTGGATTTCTCTTAACTTTTAGTTCAAGCAAATGAATCGACCCATGTGTATAATTGTTTCTGACAATATGGTTTAACCTCAAATTTTGGAATTGGATCTGCAGTTAAGTTGTTGCACCCCAGATACATCCTGGTGCTCAGATCAGTTGAATGGAAAATATGCAATAAGTTACCAAATTTTTTCCTATTAGCTGCAGATTCTTTCATTCACAATTGAAGGCTCATTTCAACAAGATAAGTGAGTGCAAATTACGTTTGAACTTGCAAGATGTGTTTGTTCAAGTTCCTTGGGATTCACTGCTTTTTGGAGTAAGATTCCTTAAAGCCCATGTGGATTCAACATTTTGTTTATATTGGGTCACATGTAAAAGTCTAACCCATTGAATAGCATAAGAAATGTCATCAGAAGTGAATGGATTGTAGTTTGGAGGATATTGTGACAAATATATTTGACATGTTTGTCCTTTCTAATGCTGGATGTAATTTCAAGTGTCAGCCGAAAGCTTAAACCTGAGAGAAATTTTATATATGAAACATTGACACAACAAGCTATTCTGCCATGGCCTTTGCTAAGAATGGACATTTCCTTCAAAGGTTTAAGTTGTTGTACGTACTTAATATATGGATTTTTTTCGGAGAGTTTAAATTGGTCTATTTTACATTTAAGTCTTATAGTTAATGTTTATGTTCCGGTCCTTTTGATACCAGATCCATCTGCTGATGTTTCCGTAGGTAAAATTTCTTACAAAGATCTGTAAAATCCTATAAGCTTAAAACCCTTCTGGTTGAAAAGAGTTTTGGGGTTACTTTTTCCTAGCAGCTCTAAAACGTTATCTTGTCAATCAAATGTATGGCTAAACTACATGTTTTTTGCTTACACAAATATATAACAATATAGACAAACATGGTTGCTATAAAATTTGTGCTATACATTTATCGGACATAAACACGAGGCTACCAGGTGGAGTATTGATGGAATCAACTGGGCAGCTTTCACAATGATGCAGCAGTGGCTGTAAACAACTGCAGACCTAATGATGGTGGTCAATGCATTTACATTACAAGAATTAAAGACATTGGATATTCTGCATTGAATCCCCATACAACCTTGGTTGATGTCTGTATGATTTTGTGTTCTCCATTATCTCCTCAAGCAAAGTGACAAATACATGAAAGTGAGTGACATGTACTCAGCCTCCCTCAAATGAAAGCGAGGAATACAATGAGAGCAAAGAGTATTCAGCCTCCATGAAATGACAATGATGAGCATTCACCCTACTTGAGCCTGGCTGAGGAGTACTAAGCCTCGTAGAACATGTAGGGTGAATCCTTCAAATGCTATCTAAATTGGAATGTTCTTTCATTAGTTCTAAACTTTAAAACATTTGTGAAATTGTTAAAATTCCTTGTTCACATAACCACCTTTGTTCAAATTCAGAAATGATGTCTTGTTTGAAATTTTACAACTGTGATGATGCTAGACAATTTATGAAGTTTGTTCATCTTGATTGGGTATTGGTATTGTGCTAACCTTGTACTGAATATTGTTCTATACATTAGCAATTAGTAGTGGAAGATAGTTAAAATTTTGTTACAATTGATTTTTATTGTTTTATGCATCATCATAGTGGTGGAAGGTAGTTAAAATTATGTTAGAATTGATTTTGATTTCATTTAGTTCTTTGGATTGTTGTGTTTTGCAAGGGGAAAAGTTGTATATTCTACTTTCCTAGAGTTTGGAATTTGTTAATACTTTTGACACATGTTACTATTGAATGTAGAACTCCCAAAGAGGTCATATGGTACATATTGTCATATTTACACTCCAAAAAACTTGAAGAGCGAGTTTAATAATGTTTATATATGATGTATTTGATTACTTCCTAAACTAAAATTCATAAGATACATTTAATGTCCACAACTATTTTTTTCTAGTAACATTCCAATGAAACTTTTTGGTGGCCCACGACTAATTTATTTACTTTTGTTTGCAGCAACATCGTTATAATGCCTGTCCACAACTATTCTTCTCTAGTAACATTCCAATGAAACTTCTTGGTGGCCCACGACTAATTTATTTACTTTTGTTTGCAGCAACATCGTTATAATGCCTCGATTTTTGATGAATTAATATATCCTTGTTGCGTGGCTTTTGAAGATCAATGGACTTTGCCACCCAAACACTAAACCACTATTCTTCCTCACAACAACCCTTCTGCCTTCATAGACTTTGTCTAATATTTCCCATGGAGGGCACTAATAATTCTACCCTTATGCAAAGGTTTCCCAATCTTAAAAGGCATCATTTTCTTCTCACATAGAATTATATGTTGCAAAAGGTAGCCTACGTCCTTAGCAATCCATAGTTAAGTATGAGAAGCTTGGACCTTGAAACCATAGTTGTGAAATTATTCTTCTCTAAAGGACTAATCTCTCCTTTGGTTAGCATCGTTATTTATTCCTTTTGCTATGAAGATGTTGATCTTCATAATTTGTAGAATAAAAATTGAAGAAATTCATAAATTTCCAAGACCCTTGCTTTCCACGATTGAGTTATTAATGACAATGAATAGCTTAAATTTTTTATATTATTAAAATCACCAAACCAAATAAAAGTTGGATGTTTATTAAAATCTAAATTGCCATTCATAAGTCATCGACTATTTTTGATTTTTTGGAATTTTGTACTTAGTTTGTAGGTAGACTTTGTACAAAATAGGTTGTAATTGACAAATTAAAAACTATTATCAGCTATTTATCATTTATGTTCTATGCAATGCAATTCTATGTTCCACCAATTTTCTAAGATGGGGATAGTAGAGGATTGGGGGATATTTTGTGTATGTATTTTTTTTTTAAGGCCATTTTAGGGGATAGCAAGAGATGACTATAAATATAGGTAAACATTTAAAAATATAAAAAAAAATCAAATATTTCTATGATTGCATTGATAAGACATTTTTCATATATGTTATTGGTCTTTAATACATAATGTTAAAGTTGAGTTGAAAATTCACATGAGAGTCAAATAAATTAACAAATGTTAAAATTCAATTTCTTTTATAATTCATTGTCAATGTGTATATGATATATATTCATATACTATATAAAATTAAAAAGTATAGTAAAATGCTCAAAAGCAACCAATTTCAACTACAAATGAAAAAAAACCATAGAAAGTATGTTGTTGCTCCTAACTAACATCTATTAACATTGCATCAAGATTGGAGTTTGACCCTCAATCATTGCCATTAGAAAGGGTTGACTCATCGAATGGAGCCTCAACCAATCCCTCATATGCCTCTTTATCAATTTGGGTGGCATCTTTGGGATTAACATCCCATTGTGAAGGTAGAGTTTGACGATCTTGAAGTTACAAGACAGTATGGATGACCACCAACTTCTTCACTTGTCTGAATGTAAGCCCATTTCTCTTGATAGAGTGGATGGAATTATATGTGGACCAATTCCTCCTTGCATCAAAGGAATTGACAACTTATGAAAGAAGACGAATGCCAAACATCTTTAGTTTCGGTGTATTCCTTGTCATGTCATGTCCACCATCCAATAGAGCCAATTTGAGCTAATGTAGCTCTATTTATTTTCACCTTTGATTTGTTGAATGTTGGATGATGAAGATTAGTAAAGGCAAGCCATTATGAGAAAAGTGAAGTCAAATCCTCACTTGAATACATCTTTTGAAGGGTCTTCATTAACCCTTCTTTCATCTCTTCATCATCACAAGGAGGCAACTTCCCAACCTTTGGTGTATACCATTTGGGATTTAGAGTGAATGTTGCCATATAAAGTGAGGTGTTCATAGTGTTCTACCGCCATATCATAATGGGTTTAATATGCTGCTCATGTAATCCCAAATTAAGATCTTTATTACAAATTGCTTGTTTCACTACTTAAGCATGTTGTCAAATGTCTCATAAATCTCTCCAAAACTAGGAGAGTCCATATCAACATATCTAATGACATCTACAATAGGTGAGATGAGGGAGCAAACACATTTGCAAACAAAGTATTCAAAAAAGAATAAGATTCAAAGTCAAATGATAAGTTTGAAATATAAAAACAATAAAATAAAAAAATTAATGATAAAATTAATAATTTATTAAAAATCAAAACATTTCTTACCTCACAATGCAATCACATAAATGATCCTTTGTTTGATATTTTTCCTTCAATAGTTCCTTCTGTTTGCAATAGGCCATCTAATCTACAATGAATTAATAGTCAACTATAGAGGCTATTGCACCTCAAGCATCCTCTCCAACAGAATGAACTACCATACTTAGTCTCTACAGGTTTGAAGAATTCTTTCTTGAAGAGAGCAAGTGAATTATGATGGTTGCAAAGGACACCTGAATATCTTTAGCTTTGGCCACCACTTGCTTCACTAAATCTATCTTCCCCGTGTCTTTCAATGCATGAACATAACACGAGGTCCAAAAGACGTTCTTGTAAAACCCTCCACCCTCATGTTAGCTAATTTGCATACATTTGTCAAATCAATGACCACTTGTACAACATTTGACGTCCCAACTTTCTCTATGGTCTCTCTTAAAATGTGAAATTGAAAGTCTACATCCTTATGCTTCCCTAAACAATTAATAACTCTAAGAAAATAAAAGCTAGTTGGACATGTGCCTATAATGTTGATGAGTGTCCAATGTCGAATATTGGTCCATCCATCCATGACAATAGAGCAGCCCATTCTAATCTAAGTCTACCTCATGTCCCCCATCATCAAAATCACCTTAAAATATTCTTTGTCAAAGAGGTTAGTGCATAGTTTATGTTCTGCAGGGGGCAAATGAGGGACCAATAGAAGCTATATCTATGAACATGCCACATGAAATGGGATGGCATGGGTAGAATTTTTTTGTAATGGAAGACTTTTCCACATCCCACACTTGCATATTGAACATAATTACAATTGCCTCCATCCTCTCACTAAGACTTGTCTTTCTCTTTATTCTTGTCGAAATATCACCACTACCACTAGCAACCGTGGATGACATAGGCATGGTTGATTGTGTAGAATGTATTGGCATCAACACAACCTTAGATCTTGTTTTCACATTTATATGCAATCTATTAACCTCCTTCTCATCCCCCTTTCTATCTCGATACATTTGAATTCCATGTCTTGTAAAGCCTAGAAGATGAGAATACACTTTGGTGTAACTCCCTTTAAAATCTATTTCGCAAATATGAAACTACACTCTAGGATTCCCTTATTTAAAAAAAAATCTTTGTCCAAGGCTATCACAAATTGGATAAGAGGATTTTTTGAATTAAAAGGAAATTTTGCATAGTTTTTTTAGATGGTGGAAGACCACTCAAATGGATTTTGTGGTTGTTCTCCTTCACTCACAACACTTCTACACCTTGATGAGCTCCTAATTGAGGTTGAAAATCTAACATTTCTTTCTTCCATTTCATGTTCACTACTCTCATTGCTACAACTCATCTTTTGTGAAAAAAATGCAAGTGCAAATTAAAAATAGAAAAACAATTCAAACAATTTCTCATTTAAAATTTCAAAAATAAAAATTAAAAACAAACAAATAAAAGAATCACTTACCTCTTCTCCTTGTTCTAAAATTAAAATAATGTTGCATACAATTGCCATAAGTCAAAAAGTTAAGCTGAATTACTAATTCTTATTTAAAAATCATCAAAAACAAAAATATTGCCAATTATACATTATAATAAAATTAAAACAAAATGTTTAGTAATTCTTGTCTTGACCTATGTCGAAAATCCAAAAAATTGGACTCTACAAAAGTTTAAAAGAATATTGTTGTAACAACTTTTAACAAATAAGAAACACAATTCTTATGCATATATTCATATTAACTTTGCTAGAAGTGTGGAGAAGAGCCAAGACAAAAAGCATAGTTCATTTGTTGTTACCTTGGCAAAGATGCTCAATAAGGAATTAAATGAAGAAACTATTATGATGTGTAAGATTGTGGAACCAAAGAAAATATTGATGTTAGGGGAATTGAATTGATAAAGATACTTTCTAGTTCTCTACATCACTGAGAGCCACAAATCAACCCACTAGCAAGGTGAACTTGATTATTCAAGATTCTCTCTAATTGTCTATGCTCTTTAAAGTTAAATATTAATGTATTAGTGCTTATATCTAAATAAAAAAAAATATTAACATTAGGTATGGTAAAAGGATAAAAGAAAGCCATACACTTAGAGTAGTATTCAAATAGTTAGATTGTTGCATCTTATTTTTTATTTACACTATGTGTGTTTATATTAAATATTGTGTTATAATCAAATTTGTCTCCTTCACTAAGTTGATCTAATGCAATATGAATAAATTGCCACCTTTCATTAAGGTGCCCGATTTTAACTTATCATAAGTAGATCTTAATCTTATTTTCAAAGTAAACAAGTTGAATTCATTGATGACAAGGTGCAAGATGGCATAGATTTTACAATTTGATTGTGTAATGTTCCAATAACAACTACACGTATAATGCCAATTATATTTTTCAATACCATGGCATGGTGCTAGTGTGACATTGTGACTTAATTTTACAAGGTATTTTAACCTTTCTTGTTTTAACTATTAATTTTAGCCAGAGCATCTTTATGATATAATTTCTACTACATTAGTATGAAATTTTTATAACCCTAATTTATTATAATAAAAATAAATCAATATCATAAAAAAATCCTACCCAAAAAACTAATTACTGATTTCTATCATTAAGATTATTATATTATGATAAGCCTAAGTTTCACGTATACCATCTCATAATTATTAGTGATAACTAAAATATTTTATTAATAAAAAACTTACCCAACACAATAATGAAAGATTGGGAAAACACTATAAATGATTAAACTTCTTAAAGTAGCTCAAATCTCTTATCAAACATATCATATATATGGGCAATGTACATGCACTCCAAGCTCTTTAGAATGAATTTACAAACTACATATTTACAAATGTGAGCACCTTATTGAACGTTGATTTAGAGCACAATAGCGATGGAGTAAATAATTAATGAGAATTAAAAAACAAAAAGACACAAGTTTGGGGGTAAAAAATGGGGAAGGCATGAGGTCAAATTAATACATGAGAAGGGCTATCCTCCCTAGTAAAAGGGGGCAATTTGAATTTCGAAGGAAGGATTATAGACTGTCCTCAGAGGTCATGAATGGAGCTTTCATGAGGGGTCTTATGGGATAAGTGTGCTACTTGTAAATGGAAGGAGGCAAGAGTCATAAGATATTGCAAAGGGAGTTCTTTTGTTCTAGTTAATGAGGAAGATGTCATCATAAGGATTTTTGAGGTATGAAGTGTGCTTTTTATTCTTCATAGGCACGATGTATGGTTGTTGTTAAGCTAGCTAAGTATACAATTCTTTTGCACCTTTCTCTTTACCAATCATAAATATTTCAAGAGCCAAGATTTATACTAAAGCTTGTTGAAATAATATTCCTATATTTCATTGTATGTGCAGTGGGTTTGAGAAATCAAGATGAATTCCTTGGCTAGTTATATATATGCATGCATAGGTGTGTTTCTTGCCAATAATTTGTTCATAGCCACCATTGAGGGCTTGTATAAGGGTAAAATCCCATACTTGTCATTAATAACAAGTATATGCACTATTTTTTTCTATTAATGTATGCAATTAACAACTAAGCTAGATAATAGTAATCATATTATTGATAGGTTTATTCAAATTGGTGAATCTTATGCCAAAAATAAAGCAATTGTCCAAGCTCATAATCATCATTGACTAGCTTTGAGTTTATATTACAAAGAGCAAAGTGAGAGTTGCTCATATATGGAGACATAATTTTACACCCATTTCCTATTTGGAAAAAAGAGTTGTAAGAGAAAACAACTCAAAGGAAAAAGGCGGTTTATCAAAATGTTAATATTGTTTTTCATATTATATTGCTAAATGCATCTTTATGGAGAGTCCGAGAAGATCTAAAAAGTTTTGATTGCTCCATTTGAATTTTGAAATGTTAGCAAGTAATTATTGAAGGGGGAGCATAGAAAAAATAAATAATTCCCAAAGTTCTTGGAGATGATAAAGAAGAAAGTAGTATTTAATAATTCTTTGACCATTCTTTGCATGCCATTGTTTCTATCAAAATTTTAGTTAATTAGACATGGATTATATGATAAACGATAAGAGAAAGACAAGCATATTTAATGTAATAGATAGGTTGCTTAAGCTAACCAATAGTAAAGGAGCTAAACATGCATAAGACCCAAATGCATAGAGTTAAACCATGAACTCATTATAGTTTTTGATTAAGGAAAAAACAGGTTTTGAAGGGACCCGAAACCCTTTACAAACCAAAAACAAAGCTGCAAAAAAGGACAGCCTGCAGCCAGCCAAAAAACTAGCCCCCAAGTGAGACCAATCAAGATTTACATTTAGAGCTTCTCTTATGAGAGCGAAGAGTCATGTCGAAAGAAGGCCTAGAAAATTTTGCTTTCTTGCCCATAACAGTGATCCAGCCTTCTTCTACTTGTGTTGCCTTCTCTTGCCAAGCCAACACACTTTTTTCCTGAAGATGAATGCCAGCAGCCACGGTCTCAGTGATTTCAACATTATTCTTTCGTGCGGGCATAGACATAACAGGAGAGCCACCAGAAATGATAGTTGGAGCACTGTCACCTGAAGAGATAGCCTGAGACCCAATCTCACGCCCTTCAGGGGTTTCAACAAGATGAGTTTGTACAACATCAGTAGCCCCACCATTTGAGACATCTAGAGGGGATGCCCCAAGACCCTGCGGTTCTCACACAACCACATCAGAAAAACTCCTAAGTTGTTTAGTTTTCTTCTCTACCGTATAATGTTGTAGAGAGGCACCACTCCACCATGTAGCCATCATTGTTTTCTTCTCAGAACCGCATTGAGCAATAGCATGACCTGTTTTAAAACATCTTTTGCAATGGAAGGGAATCCCTTCATAGTCCAAAGATTGGACCCAAGAACCCTTAAGAGATTTAAGTAAAATCTCAGTAGGCAATCCTTTTGAAATATCCATTTCAACCAATATGCGAGCAAAGGTGGAAAAAAGAATATTAGAGGATTCATCATCCACCAGCAAAAAATCACCTAGGGCTTCGCCCACTTCTTCCAAGAGAGGGTCATTCCATAAATGGAGCGGGAGATTTGGCAGCCGAACCCAAATCGGGATCTTATCAAAAGTTTTAGAGGCAGGATTGAAATCAGAATGCCAAGGCTTAATCATCAATAGAAATTTGTCCTCCCAGCTAAAAAAATTGTCACATAGAATGTAACGACCTATTCCTTGCGTAAATTAAAATTTTCCAATTCTCACTTTAAACATGTAAAGGTAACAAGTAACAAAGACAATACAATAAATTTTTTCCTTTCTTTATTGATAAATATGTACAAGTTACAATATATTTCCACATGAATTTCATTTTCATTGCAAATATAAATCAGAGTTCAAAAGTAATACAGTTACATACATAGCTCGTAAGCTTTTGCACAAATAGAAGTAAGAAGGTCCAAGAGTCCGTCCTTTCAAATCTTGGTACATCGGTCGCTTTTTGTGGAGGAGAAACATCACGCGGGCGCTTTTCCGCCAACCACAGACTTATAATGCGGTCCCTCGCACACCTATTGTTAGATAGATGGCCCTCCCTTCGAAGAAGAGATTGGTAGGGTATCCTTTAACGATTACCAACTGAGCATAGTGATGTGTCCTACACAACTAGAACCTTGCTATTTCATAATCTCGAACTAGTACTTGGATCACAATTAACAGACAGTGTAGTCTCAACTATCTCACACCTAAGTGGATGTCGTACCTTTCACTACTTTGGCCAAAGTATTCTCATTCAGTACTTCGAATGATGGTCATCTATCATAAACACTACTTAGGGCCGATTTGACTTTGGGCTATTTTACTCTACACGTAGGCTATGTCCTTCAATGGGTTCAGTTTATCCCAGACTTCCTACCTCAAATAGTCTACTAAGAAATGAGCCAATCAACAAGCGTCTTATATCCTAACTCTTGATTCCGGAAATCTTTATCCTAGGAGTGAAGCTTGTCATAGTTAACCTATTAACATAAGCTAAGGATCATATTTGGTTTGACGTCATTTCGTTCCTAGTAGATATTAATTACCCTACGTATTCTCCAAATACAGAGATCATACAAAATTGTAAACTCAAGCAAATGCACATACAATTCCTTCAAAGCATAATGCATATTAAGTTAAGCTATCCTTAAGCCATTAAAACAATTGATTCCCTTCTTTAAACCCTTTTTTCCATAAATCCTTCTTTTAATCTATCAATTAAATATATTGACTTGCTCAAGCATTTACCCTTAATTGCATTGATATTCCTTATTCTTTTACCCTTCAATTACAATGAAATCCCTTAAGCATTTATTCTTTATGAAGCTTATCAAAACAATATTAATTTGCTAAGAAATATTTGCTTATAACATGCTAATTGCAACCAACAAACTCAAGAATAAAAGAGAAGATCATTTAAGCAAAAATTACAAATTAGATAACATGCCTGTGAAAATGAGCTTCTCTCCTAGCACTGTTCTGGCAACAGCTTTCAATTGAAGATGGCAGATTGCAGTTTACCTCTCTCTCAAATATAGAAACTCTTTCCACAACACTCTCCCTAAACAATACTTCTCCACTGGAAATTGCTATTTCACTTCTTCCTTAGGGCGAATATAAGGGCCCGTTCCTTCTGATCATTTGTACGTAACATGCCTGCTTATGCTAGCAGGTTAATTAATTAAGGGGGATGGGTATTATAATTGCTGGTGGGAAGAGTAGGAAGGGGTGGGTGGGGAGTAGAGAGAGGCCGGAGAAAGACCGCCTAACCGCTTGAAGACGAATGCTCGAACATTGCTCCTACTCCTACCAATACCCCTACTCCTACCCCCAACACTACAGATGCGGGTTTGGGCCCGAGATAGAAGCAGTCTCATCCCCAGATCGAAGATCAAAGCTTTGGGGATGCCCGAAATCCTTCTGAGAAGCTAGATTTGGGTGAAATACTTCCCCGTGGTCATGTATTACATCATGTTTACATTTCCAAGTTCGAGCCTTCAAATAGTGAGGAGAACCCTACCGCTGAGGAGAGAGTCATCTTCTTCTATTGCCCCAGCTTCAATCCATGTCTCTATCAGCCCACTAAAGCTCGCTCCTTCGTTACGAGGTAACCACTCCATCGACTGCCTATTCCCTCCGCCTGAATGAGTAATAATCAGAGTATCAAATCCCGATATGCTCCTCAACTATAGTTTCCCACCCACCCGGGCATACAATGCGATTGATGAGGCGGGGTGATTGAGGTAGGGCATTGGAAGCTGTAGTCATATGTGATTGTAGGCACATGAGGCCCAATATCCATGTTGGCAATGTATGAGACAAGAGGTTCGTTTTGCCATGTCCGCATTGTTGGATTTTGGAATTGCCGAAGATGGACTAGTCCTAGGCGGTGGTAGTAGTATCCCTTGAAAAGGTGCATGAAGGGTTTGGTTCATCAACTATAGTTAGTACGCCTCTTAAGCGAGTTGGTCCACGTTTCGCATCATCCGTTCCATAGCGGTGGTCTCCACTTGACATACGGATTTGTTTCAAAATATTGATGGGGAGGGGCAACTGGGCACTCATTTCACTTCGTTCAGGGATCTAAAGTAGGGGCGTTTTGAGCTCGAGGGAAAGGTCTCTATCTATTAGATAGAGAATTGAGGTACTACCTGATCCGAACACACACCCTTCGGTCGACATCCATTAATTTGAACGAATCACTAGCCAGAATAGAATAGTAGGGCCCTTTCCCTTGAAAATAGTAGGGGTAGGGGGTAGGGCACTTCTCTTTCATTAAATCAACTTCTAGATTGAAGTCTGGAACCATATCCTGTGCGCGAGGCAAAGATTTTAATTTACTGTGAAGGACCATCCGAAAGTATTGATTTGAAGTTGGTTGTAGACTTCGCGTTAACCTGAAGGTAGGTCCCTCGGTATAGAAGTAGTTAGGTCCCCCCGAATGGAAGAGTTAGGGAGGAAGAAAGGTATTTTAACACAATCTAATAATTGCAGCTGTTACAAACTCTAGTTCTCACACTCTAAATAATAAGATGAAATGCAACAATAACAAACTCACAGCAGCAGCTTAGAAACTAACAAGATAACTCTCCAATTCGCCAAAGATAAATTGCACAAGATATCTTTCAATGGATGGCTGGGCAAGTATTTATAAGCCCGTATTAGCAACTGTTTCCTCCATTTTGGGCATGTAAAATGACACCCAGGCGTATAAACTCAGTCAAACGTCACTTGGAAAATGTCTAAACCCTAAGTCACCTTACAAAGGAGTGATTTGACCTCCATAGAGCCAACAAATGCAGAAATTTTCAACTCAAATCTCCAAAAACGCCACCTACATGTAACATGTTTTTTGCCAGTTGCATAAAATTGAATGACTCACTTTGCTGCGTTTTAGGTCAAGGTTCAGCTTGTTACAACACATAAATCTTGTTGGCATTTCCTATTTTCTAGTTTGAAAGCTTCTTCCTCCATATTTGTTGCGCTGAAGACTTCGTCATTTTCACAGGAAAGCTCATGGCTGAGTTTTATTTATTTTTCAAATGTTTGCATTCAAATATTTCTCTTTTAGAAAAGTTCGATACTTTGTAATATTTCCTTAAGACTAGCAGCTACTTTTCCTTTTAATTCTCCTCTCCAATAAATTGCATATGTTAAAAGATATAATTCTTTTAACTTTATTTAATTGGAGTTCAATGCTAATTCTTTTAAATATTTGCAAATATTTTTACTTTGAAGTTTATAAATGTTTTCATTTTAAATATTTAATATTATATATATATATATATATATTTCCGACACTACTATTGTAATGTACATATATATATATATATATATATAAGCATATATTAATTTAACATTAATACATATATTCTATACTTTATAAAATATATAAATATATAAATATTTACACATTCATTTATGTATTTATGTATATATCCTTAAATATAATCACATCATTAATATATACATTTATACATAAATATATATGTAAATTTGCTAGGCATTAATATTAAATATTATTTTCACCACAGATATAAGGTGGAGTATATATGTATTTATATGCGTATAACCATATATACTCTTGTATATACGTATGTATGTATACATACATACATGTCGACACATGTGTATGAGCATATCTGTTTGCTTAATGTACACATGTATCGATATGTCTATACCTATAGATACAAGTACAAAATGTATACATGAGTATATGTAACCTTTTACATATATCTTCGCATCATTAATACAGGGAGTCATGGTATAGAAAGTCTGACATTAGACAATCATTACTCACAAAGCACAAGTGAAACCAAACTCCTAATGTCAATAAACAAGCCTATAAATGACTTACCTTTAACTCGACATACTGACTTAGCTTACTCAGTCTATTGTGTGTGTGTGTGTATGCTCAATTGGTACCCGTTACTGTTTACTTGACCAAGCTCCTCCCCGAGTGATATCTCTCCTCTACCTGGAGGAATGATCCTCTTTCCTGCACCTCATGATACAACGACGAAAGTCATATGCTCAAAACAAAGTAGTTTACATAAAACATCTCAAAAGTTAGAATAAACATTATTCCATAACTTATATGCAACATTTATTCAAAATTACATCAATAGAAGTATCAGACAAATGAGACAATCATTTGATAACAAGAACAACATGTTTTATTCATCTAAAAGATTCAATCATTACTGTGCATTTCCCTATGCAGTAGTAGCTATACAATTGGGGTGTAACATAGAATTTTGTTTCTATCCTGAGCATTGTCAAACTTAGCAACAAAAAACCCCTTAGCCATGGGGAAAATATGAACTTTACCAGAAATTAACAACTCCCATTCGTTGGAAATCCAGGAGTGCAGCTGAGGGAGGCTAGGCCAAAAGCCCCGAAACCGACAAATCGCCCCACAAGCGGAGAGCACAAAAACAATCTCATATATCTCCTCTATTGTCTTAGCTTTCAGATCAATAGATATGGTATTTGCAACAGGAATAAACCCTCTCTTCAACTGATCCCAAGGCCGAAACCTTGAAGCCAACTGCGATGCCCTCGCACCAGAACCATTACGCATTGAATGATCACGTTTCTCTGCGTCTTTCATTTTGTTGCCTCCCTGGACAACACATCCACCAGTGCCCTTGCGGACAACACAGGCGGCAAGGGAAGAACCCCCACAGCCTGCAAGAGCCGCCGCGGAAGGGAGACTTTCACTAGAGATAGCTGCAGAAGGGAGGCCGTTAGAACACCCTGCGTCGCCCATTCGCATATTGTAGCTCTCCAAGATTGTTAATCATCAAAATATGAACTTATTATAGTTATTACCTTAAGATTTTGTGAGAAAAAGGTGGCATAGAGTTTTAGGTTAGATTTAAGCCGACCTACCTATAATATGAAATAGGAAAAAATGATATTTATTATGAGTTATGGCTATAGGCACATGATAATATATTTGGTGGGATATTTTTTTTTTAAAATTTTAGACTGTAGGAATCGGGTAGCACGACCCCATATAAACTGCAGTGCGCCTGGTAAACTTTTTAACATGACCGGCGGCGCTGGCGCGACACGCCCTCTGGTACCACGGGGGTGGGGGAGACTAGACCTCGTGACCAACCTCCTGCAACAGGAAAGATTTAGCCAACCGAGCTAGGGCCCCAACCCCTCTAGTGGGATATTATGAAACATAAATAAAAAGCGAATTAGTACTTCAAAATAAATGTTCATATATATTATTTATATGTGTGAGTGATTAATTTAATTGTATAGTTTATGGTATTAAGGTATTTATATAATTAAGATTTATATAAGTTTAAATTTAAAACTTAAATTATTATAAAAATATTCAAGAATTGGTTGACCTAAATTTGTACTATTAATGGATAACATGCTAATAAATAGGAACTATGTAACCTCACCTATGCAACTATGAACCTCATTGGCTTGGGGCTATGAATATTAAGTTATACTGTTAAACATCAATACACTAATTTGACTAATAATTTCAATAATTTATCTAACTAAACTTGTTAAACTCTTCTTTAAAAACAAGGTTAGATAATCAAATTTGAAAAACATTTGGAACCTGAGATGGGAGGCAACCAATCCTAATAAATGGGACCAAGGAAACATAGCAATATAATAACTTGGACGATGAGACATGTTGAATCAATGCATCCATAAACCAAGATCTTACCATAATCCATGTCTATTCATAATAAAATTTGTCGAATAGTTACTTATTATGTGCTTTTGTGTGTAACTAAATAATATGGATGATCATTCTTGATTACTTAATAGTATAGTCTAAATGCTTATGCATGCGTTTAGATGTAAGCCAATGTTTAGGGGATGAGTACCTTGATGGATTGGAAAAATTAATTTCCCATACCTACAAGATCTAGTGTATAGGTTAATGAATCAACCTGGGTGGCAATGTGATCAAATCAATTAGTTTAAGGTGTGTGAATCTCTTAGGTAAACATGTGCTGAGATCAATTGATTACCCTTTGGACAATGCAAAATGCCAAAATTATATAGACATTGGAGCCAAATTTTATGGAATCACAACTAAATTGAGGTCAATGATCCTTTTAAAGTGTACTTTGTCTTACCCTTCCTTAGGTGTACACCAAAGTTGAAATCTCGACATTTTATTAGATAAGGATAGCTATAGCTTCTAATTATGACAATAGTTAGGAAGTGTGCTCTACAAGTAGATGCAATTAACCATATTGTTGGTTCCTCCAACTAAGTGTCTAATGTTCTCCAAAGACTAGCTACTTCTTATAATCAAGAACATCAAGTTAGTGGCCAACTAACAAAGAATTCATAGTTCCTTTTATGGGATAACATTCATTCTTGAATATAAATTCTTTTTACACTTTAGGCTCTGCAAAACCTAAGTGGGTACTGTTGATGGTCAAAATAACACAACAAACATTAAGCAAAATATTTGTATCCTACTTCTCCTGAAAAAGATAGCTAATATCAAATCATCTATCTTCCAAGGTCTCGATAGTTGGTTCACAACTGTGTTGTTTTATCCAGTGGCCAACATGACTAATATTCAAGGGGCCTTTGCTAGTAAAACAACACAATTGTGAACCAACTACTGAGGCCTTGGAAGATAGATGATTTGATATTAGCTATCTTTTTCAAGAGTAGGATAGAAATATTCTGCTTAATGTTTGTTGTGTTATTTTGACCATCAACAAAACTAGTGCTAGAAGGAGGGCTTGAAGGAACAAATTGAAGCGAATTGGGTCATTTTCACCAGACAGGTTTGAGCGAGTTCTGAGATCTACTCCCAACAAAGAGCCATTTGTAGAACTCTGATTTCCTACTTGACCTAGAACACATAGAAATCCAATCCCACCACTATTAACACCAAGAGTAACTCCACTAGGATTTTCGTTGATACCATAGCTACAACAACCTAATCCACCGCCACCAATGGCGTTCTTTGTAGGGAATCCCTCACCACTGGGGACCATCCCCGATGGTATCCATGAGATGCCTAAAAACCCAGAACAATTTTGTCCTAGGTATGCCCATGGGGAATCCCAAAGTGCAGAAGAGCACATTCAAGCATTCAAAGATGTGTGCACTAGAGCACAAATAACACATCACGATGTGGCCTGCAGACTGTTTCCCTATTTGTTGGGAGATATGGCGTATAATTGGTACCTTAACCTGCCCACTGGATCCATTAGCAGTTGGATTGATTTGGAGAATGCATTCATTAACCAGTTCCAAGTCTATGTAGACCCTATCATTTTATACCATCAGTTCGCCACAATTAGGAAGGAACCCCATGAACCCTTGCCTCTATTCAACACACGGTTCTAGAGAATGTATAGGCGCTTGCAACCACCTTACATAGTTGCTAAGAACATTGCCATCCAAGCATACCTCAAAGCCATAGACCCCTTGACTAGTCTATTCCTACAGAGAACCTACCCAAATGTGGATATTGAATCGCTGGCCAAAGTTTACCGTTTGGCCATCAAATTGCAACAACAAATATGGGAGGTATGGGAGGTACATTGCCTTCATTAGGATACCCCGGTATGCCTAACCAGATGGCTGCAATCAACCATGCAATGAACAATGGAACCCCACTCATGAACATAGTCCCAAGAATGTCCAATTATGCTTATGGACCCCTGGCTGAAATACATCCTTTGCCCTTGTTGCCTTGGATCAATACTAAAATCCCAAATTTTTCCCAGTAGCAACATCCTCAAAATTATGCAGGAGGAGAGACTCCTGAAACAAACCCGCCAACTACATAGCAAACTAATCAAGCTGCAACAACTACAAAAAATGAACGTACTACACCTTTGTCAACAGAGTTGGAAACTCTGAAGAAAACCATGTCCCAAGTTGCAAATGAAATGGCTCAGTTTAAGTTGAATCCTCCTCAAAACCAAAACCAGTACCAAAATAAGGGAGGGTATCCAAACCAGAACAATTACCCCAATCAAAATAAAAATCAGAACCAGAGGAACTTTTAAAACTAGAATAGAGGGTATAACTAGAGGCCCAACAATAGACAATGGGACACAAGACCAAACAATGGAGGAGTCCTGCACAATTACCAGACCAATAAAGACAAAACACACACTGCAAACGTTGCAAATCTAAACTTTATGACCAACTGGTGGAGGCTACACAATACCGTTGCTCATTCTGAGGTCAATTGCCTAGAAATGGAAAAGATGGTTACAATTGCTCAAGATGATTCTCAACCAGCACAAGGCAATGCTAACAAAAGCAGTGGGTTTGTAGATATTGCCATGGCCTTTGAGACTTATGATGAGTTTTAGTTTCCCTTCCAAGACGAAAATGATCCGGAAACTGATATGTATGATGCTCAAGTTTTTCAAGCTAAAGGAGGTCATTTTATGAGGAACCAGAACAAAGGACCATTCACCACGTCTACTCCTCTAGCTAACAACATGGTACCCCCAAATCCAAGAGCATCTAACAATCAACCTCCACCCAAAGGGCCACGTTGGGTTCCAAACAGAGGTAATTATGCTTTCTTTCCTAAACAATAATACAATAATAACATGGAGTATGATCTAATTATAGAGATGCAGAAGCAAATGACCTCCCTGTCATTCTTTGATATTTTGAAATGGTGTCCTACTCAACGCGAGCTCGTGTTGAAAGCTTTGGCTAAGGCAGATCAGTTAAAGGGAAAGGAAAAGGTGACTCCTGTTGCTGAAATGAATGCAACTCTATATAGGGGGAAGACAGGAACACCTTCGTTTTTGTTGAGCTTAAGAATCTTTGAGAAGAACTTGCACAACTGCCTGATTCTGGGGCCTCAAGTAATGTTATGCCATTTTTTATTTGTAAGAAATTAGGCCTAACCCTAATTCAAACTCATAAAAAAGGTTATACAATTGGATAAAACCGAAGTGAATGTTGTAGGAGAATTGAAAAATGTACAAATACAGATCGGATCGGATCCAAGGATTCAAAACTACATGGA
The DNA here is from genome assembly GCA_007258455.2 of Sequoia sempervirens. Classification (NCBI taxonomy): domain Eukaryota; kingdom Viridiplantae; phylum Streptophyta; class Pinopsida; order Cupressales; family Cupressaceae; genus Sequoia; species Sequoia sempervirens. The sequence goes on along the minus strand of VDFB02109042.1, from coordinate 71,887,322 downwards.
TACTCAAATTGCTGACATTCCTGAAATGTATGGTATGTTGTTGAGTAGGGATTGGGCAAAGACCATTGGAGGCTATCTCTCGTTGGAATTCTCACACATGTGGGTGCCATGGAAGGGTATGGCAAATCAGATTAGAGTAGAAAGTGAACCTCGCCTAAAACACATGATTACAGAGTATGATCACCCCAATGAGGTTGCTTATTTCGAAACTAAATTAGGCATTTATAGGATGGATGAGGTTATGGCCTTTTCAATACCAAATACTGATCAAGCACAACCCTTAGAAAACAGTGATTCTATAACCACCATTAGCTAGGAAGTGTTAATCCAGAAACTACATCAAGACAAACTAGTCTTGGGAGAGGAGGCATATTTGTGGAGTTTGTTACTCCCAAACCAATGTAGGGTCCACTATCAAAACCATTCTGAGTTCACTTGTCAACCTTGTCTTCACATTTTGAATCAGGTCTGTCAATTAGGAGATACTCAAAACATAAATCTTATGACAGTTTTCATTTAAAACTAATGCTATTGATTGTTTCGACAAGAATCAACAACACACAAGAAGGTGTTCCATTTCATTTGAGCCTAAGACTAGATTAGAGAAACCTAGGAGATGCTAGATACCCCTGCCCCTGCTCACCTTCCGATTTTGAAAGGATTACTTAAAGAAAAAGCGAGTTACAAAACTAGTAACCATGAGGGGTTGTAGGAAATAGTTTCTGCACGTGTGCTTAATTTGAACAAAGTATCTAACAGTCTTCAAGTACAAAGATCCCCTGACCTCAACATCCCAAACTAGTCAAATTCGCCATTCGCTCCCTTTAAACAACAACCTAGGACTGACTTGAAGGAAGTTCTATCCCAAGATCAATTGTGGACCCTCAAGTTTGATAGTTCTAAATCTAAACTAGGAAGTGGAGTTGGAGTTGAATTGACCAACTCGAAAGGGAAAACACATTTTGCTTCTTACAGGTTGCAGTTTGGGTGTATTAACAATGTTATAGAGTATGGGGCATTGGCCAGAGGACTGATGTTCGCACATCAGAAGAAAGTACAAGGCCTTAGAGTGATGGGAGATTCATAAGTGATTGTGAAACAGGTTCATAGCCAGTATACATGCCACAACAAAAGATTGGCAGCCTACCAGAACAAGGTATAAAACTTGATTGAAGACTTTGACATTAAGTTAATTCCCAGAAAGAATAACCAGATCGCAGACGCATTAGCAGTAGCAGCCAATACACTAGAGCCTATTCAGGATTCTAAGTTAAGGATATTTTCTGTTGAATTAGTATCAGTCCTAGCTATTCTTGATAATATAACAAACTTTCAAGTTTTTGACGATGATCAATACATCCTTTCCTTTCTTGCAAGTTTAGACGTTTTTGAAGGACAAATCATTGATGAATCTGATAGAGACCAAGGGGACTAGGACCTAGAAGAATTTGATATGAAAGGTATAATCAATTTGAAAACTAACAGTATCCCCAAAGGAATGGTGGCATTAGAGAGGATTTTTTATTTTGATCCTCGAGCTCGGGAAAAGCTACCTACAAATGTTGATGGGGGAAAATATGAGACATACAATCTGGCAAATTTTGGCCCAGAAAGAAATATCTTTATTGGTAAGACTTGTCCAAAAGATATTCGTGACATGATTTTGAAGGTGTTGAAGGAAGACATTGTAGCTATTGCATGGGGATACGAGAATCTGAAAACATTTGACACCTCGGTGATAACTCACACCATCCCATTGAAGCCTCAAGGAAAGCCATTTCGTCAGAAGCAACGACTAGTCAACGCTTTGATTGAACCCCTTATCCTTAAAGAGGTCCAAAAATTGTTGTTAGCCAGGATAATTTTTCCTGACAGCATTCTACATGGGTCATAAATTTGGTACCTGTATGTAAAAAAAAAGTAAAAATAAGACTGTGTGTCGATTTCATAAATTTGAACAAGGCTTCAGAGAAGGATAATTATCCTCTTCCTTCCCTTGACAAAGTGCTGCAAATTGTCAACAACTCACAAATGATGCCATTCTTGGATGGTTATTTAGGATATAACCAAGTACTGGTGAACTATGAGGATCGAATGAAGACAACCTTCACAATGAAGTGGGGAACATTTGCTTATCGGAGAATGTTGTTGGGCCTCATCAATGTTGGGGCCACTTTTCATCGTGTGATGGACGTAGCTTTCAAAGATATGGTAAATAAATGCATCATTATTTACATGGACGATTTAACAGTCTTTTCTAAGTATAGATAAGATTATGTTGCTGACCTACCAGAAGTTTTGGAAAAGTGCATAAAGTTTGGTGTTTCCCTGAACCCGAAGAAATGTGTATTTAGAGTTTCAAAAGGGAAGTAGTTGAGACCCATCAACTTCCCTTCTGAAACTCCGAATACACATTTCTTTGAGTTCAGGGAAACACCAAACTTTATGCACTTTTCCAAAACTTTCGCTAGGTCAGCAACATGATCTTCTCTGTTCTTAGAAAAGATTGTTAAATCGTCCATGTAAATAATGATGCATTTACCTACTGGATCTTTGAAAGCTACGTCCACTGCACGCTAAAAAGTGGCCCCAACATTGATGAGGTCGAACGACATTCTTTGATAAGCAAATGTTCCCCACTTCATTGTGAAGGTTGTCTTCATTCGATCCTCGTAGTTCACTAGTACTTGGTTATTTCCTGAATAACCACCAGGAATGACATCATTTGTGAGTAGTTGACAATTCACAACACTTCATCAAGGGAATGAAGAGGATAATTATCCTTCTCCGAAGCCTTGTTCAAATTTCTAAAATTGACGCACAATTTGATTTCTCCATTCTTTTTACGTACATGTATGAGATTTGCAACCCATGTAGAATGCCTGTCAGGAAAAATTAGCCTGGTTAACAGCAATTTCTGGACCTCTTTAAGGATAAGGGGTTCAATCAAAGCATTGAATGGTTGTTGCTTTTGACAAAATGGCTTTGCTTGAGGCTTCAACGAGATGGTGTGAGTTATCACTGAGGTGTCAAATGTTTTCAGATTCTCGTATCCCCATGCAATAGCTGCAATGTCTTCCTTCAGTACCTTCAAAATCTTGTCACGAATATCTTTTGGACAAGTCTTGCCAATAAAGATATTTCTTTATGGGCTAGAATTTGCAAGATTGTATGTCTCATATTTTCCCCCATCAACATCTGTAGGTAGATTTTTTCGGGCTCAAGGATCAGAATAAAAAATCCCCTCCAATGCCACCATTCCTTTAGGGATACTATTAGTTTTCAAATTGATTATACTTTCCATATCAAAATCTTTTGGTTCCCAATCCCGTTGGTCTCTATCAGATTCATCAATGGTCTATCCTTCAAAAACATCTGAACTTTCCAGTTTGGCAAGGATGTGCTGATCATTGTCAAAAACCTAAAAGTTTCTTATATTATCAGGAATAGTTGGGACTAATACTAATTCAACAGAAAGTCTCCTTAACTTAAAATCCTGCATAGTAGTGTATTGGCTACTACTGCTAGTGCGTCTGCGATCTAGTTATTCTCCCTGGGAATTAACTTAATGTTAAAGGTGTCAAAGTCTTCAATTAGGTTCCATACCATGTTCAGGTAGGCTGCCAATGTTTTGTTGTGGCATGTATACTGGCTACAAACCTGTTTCACAATCACTTCTAAATTTCCTATCACTCCAAGGCCTTGTACTTTCTTTTGATGTGTGAACATCAGTCCTCTGGCCAATGCCTCGTACTCTGCAACATTGTTAGTACACCCAAATTGTAACCTGTAAGAAGCAAAATACGTTTTCCCTTTCGAGTTGGTCAATTCAACTCCAGCTCCACTTCGTAGTTTAGATTTGGAACCATCAAACTTGAGGGCCCACAATTGATCTTGGGATAGAACTCCCTTCTTCAAGTTAGTCTTAGATTCTTGTCTAAGGGGAGTGAAAGGCAAATTTGATTGGTTTGGGATGTTAAGGTTAGGAGATCTCTGTACTTGAGGACTGTTAGATACTTTGTTCAAATTAAGCACATGTGTATAAACTATTTCCTGCAACCCCTCATGGTTATTAGTTTTGTAACTCACTTTTTCTTTGAGTAATCCTTTCTGAATCAGAAGGTGAGCAAGGGCAAGGGTATCTAATGTTGATATTATTAGCAGCATTGGGCTGCTTCTTCCAACGATCTCCTTATGATAAATTAAATTATAGCCTATGGTTATTTAATTTATTGAGTCATCAAGAGGCATAATTATTGAAGAGTTACATTTATTTGTTAAGGCTAACATGTTGTTATGAAGAGACATCAATTACATTTATTAATGAAGAGGCATGATGGATGAAGAGTTGCAATTTATTGAGGCCGACCTCATTCTTCATAAGGACGTGATTTTCTGGAGTCGTCCTCCTTCCTTTGGGTCATGATTCTTAGATGAGACATGCTCTTTCTTGTGGCCAACTTGTCTTGAAAGATCACGTCCTTTCCCCACCATTTGTATATATATTTGATGATATCTCCCATTGTGTATTCATTCAGATTTCATTCTAGTTTGATCTCCATCACAAGTGCGTGTTCTTCTCAAGACGATTTGATATTATTAGAGGCCGAGTTTTTCATCAGCGAATTGTCTTCTTGTATTGTTGTGTTGCATCATTCATTGGTGCTTGTATTTGGGCCTACCTATCGACCTGTTGTAAGGAGATCATCATTGTATTGATTCAATATATAAGAGATATATTGTTGCTCGATTTTTCTCCCTCAAGAGGAGGGTTTTCCCCGGGTATCTGTTGTGTTATTGTGTCTGATTTTTAATTAATTTTCCGTGTCTTTAAATCTGATCATAAAAACTAACATGGTATCAAAGTGGGTTTGAAGAAGATCGTGATCAGATTTGTTATTGCAACGATACTCTCTATTCTCTTTTTCATATCTTTGTCTATCTCTATTTTAGTCAAGGTGGTGAACGGTCTTAAAATTGAGGATAGACTCGAGGGAGCATCCAACTACACATCATGGAGGTTCAGAATCATGCTCACCGTGGAAGAGAATGACTTGGCTGAGTTTGTGGAGACCAAAGTTCCCGAACCAAAGGAGGAAGAAGAGAAGTTGCAATGGAGGAAGAAAGACATCAAGGCAAAGAAGATGTTGGTTGATTTCGTTAAAGATCATATTGTTCCGATTGTCTCCAAGTTGAAGATGGCAAGGGACATGTTCAAAACATTGGAGATGTACGAAATCAACAACACAAGCCGGGCACTTGCACTGAAGCAACAACTCCATCATGTGAAGATGGCGGAAGGAGAATCTGTCATCGCTTACTTCATGAAGATTTCTGAATTGAGAGATCAACTCTCTACCATTGGTCATATTGTTGATGCCAAGGACTTGACCATGTTGGCCGTTAATGGTCTTCCTTCATCTTGGGAGTCTTACATTCAAGGAATCAATGCAAGATCGAAACTTCCCAAGTTTGATCATTTGAGGGCAAATTGTATTCAAGAAGAGTCCAGGTTGGCAGCGAGAGGTATTGGTCGAAGCTCTACAAATGAAGACATTCATGTTCTTTCCACTCAATCCTCGGAGAAGAAAGGAAAAGGAGGAAAGAAAGGATACTTCAAGAGGAATAGAGATAAAGGGTCAGATGGTGCTCCCGCATTCAAGAAGAAGTGGGACCTCTTCAAAGTCCAATGTTTTTGTTGTGACAAGTTTGGTCACTATGCAAAGGATTGCCCAACTAGGCCTAATCAACATGCTTCATTTGTGGATGTGGATGAGATCTCTTCTTAGAAGGATTCTAGGGAATTGCTATTCTAAGTCATGGGCTTGTGTTCAAACCGTGAAGGTTGTGTGCTGATTTGAGCGCAAGAGCAACGTATCTTACTGTGTCCAGTATTTGCATCCATCAGAATATTTAAAGAGATAAGTATTCTTTGTTTGTTAAGTTATATCTTTTATTTGGATCTTGTAATTAGTAAAGAGAGAGAGTGGTTTCTCTTGAGTGGTGTTCACTAGCATAGGATCCTTTGAAGATTTCATTTATTGCAAGTTATTTCATGTTGGTTGTGAAGATTTCTGAGTGTGACTCTGAAATAAAAAGAGAATTACAATTTCGATGGTGATTAGTTGGTCACATCGATATCATTCTCTAATGCATGAACTGTGATAGAGCCTTGAACTCTTGGAGAGAGTTGGTTCTACATGCTAACTGCATAATGCATTCAAGAAATTTGTAGTTGTGCAAATTATCTTTTGTTGTGTTGAGTTTAGCACACTCGAGAGGAGTAAAAGATGGAAGAAAGAGTTATATCTGAATTCAATTAAAGATAAGTTCTTTATCCCTTCATTATGATCTTTTGATATTTGCTCATATTTCACTTATAGGTTGATTTCTTTATTTATTGTTCATAAACTCTTATGTGTTCATGCTATATCTTGAGATAGTAAACCTTGTATGATTCTAGCCTTGATATTTCTTTGGATAGTTATAAACTGCTAGTAATATCTCTCTAAAATGCTTTCAGGACAGTTCTAGGAGCAAGAAGGTGATGAGAGATTGCTTAGTGATGAAAAGCTTGAGGCATCTTGTGAGGAAGTCATGCCGACCAAAGAAATGATCAAGTGTGAAGTCACAACTTGCAGCCATGGGACTGAGTTGGTAGCTAGAGGGAGTTCACTTCTAGAAGACTTCTTTGCAATCTCTGAAGTAGGGATCAAGAGGGAGTTATGTGACTCACTGAGAAGAAGTGGAAGTTGCAGTGTTGCAAGGCCAAGTGTTAAATCCTTGAAAGACCTCTTCAGCTGCTGAGATCATAATTGCACAAAACAGTCATCTGGATTTGATATTGGTAGCTCCGCAAACCTATCCAGAATAGTGTGATCTAGGATGAGGTCAAGGAGGACTACCCTGAACTCTCTTCAATACTAGAGGTGTGCACTGGAAAACATTTATCTAAGGAAAGTGTTGCAGGCAATCTTGGACAAAGAGGTCAGAAGGTTGATGCAAGTACTTGAAGATTCAGAGGGAGCCTACTGAACCTGAAGAAGATGTTTAAGGAGGTTGCAACTGGTTCAGATTTGGTGGATCCTCTATTGCACAGTTGATTGGATCGTTGATATATCTAGTCAATACTAGACCAGATATTTGCTATGCAGTAAGTGCACTTAGTCAGTTCATGTGTGAACCAAGGAAAATACATCTAGTTGCAGCGAAGCATATCCTAAGATACTTGCGGGACACAGTTGGATATGGCTTGAGGTATTCTTTTGTTGTGGACTTGGAGCTGCATTCATATACTGATTTTGAATAGGCAAGGTGTGTCACTGATCAGAAGAGCACCTCTGGATGTTGCTTCAGATTGGGATCTGCTATGATATCCTAGTGTAGCAGGAAGCAGTCATCTGTAGCATTGAGTACAACAAAGGCATAGTACATTGTAGCTTGTGTGGCAGCTCGGGAAGCAGTGTGGCTTCGTAAGCTCCTTGCAGGATTGTTTGGACAATCAATGGAGCCTACTATCATTCATTGTGATAACCAGAGTTGTGTGAAGCTTTTTGTCAGTCTTGTGTTTCATGACAGAACCAAGCATGTTGAGATCAAATACCCTTATATCAGAGATATGGTATTGAGGAAAGCTATTCAGTTGAGGTATATCAGCACTGATGAGCAGATGACAGACATTCTCACCAAGCCTCTCTCCAGGATAAAGTTTGTGTACTTTCGAGATAAGCTTGGTATGGTGGAGAATACAGCCCTAGCTGAGAAGGAATATCAGTATCAGTGATCCTCTTTAATGAGTTCTTTGTGAGAGAAGTTCGAGGTGAAATCCCTTGACTAATGAGTTCTTCTCTGTGAGAGAAGTTCAAGGTGAAATCCCTTGATTCCACCCTCTAGGAGAGCCATGGTGGATGTCATGTGTGTGACTCCGTGACAACATCGCGTGAGAGAGTTTGTGATGATTTTTCTTGTACTTGTGTTTCACCCTCTGGAAGAGCCATGGTGAAAGTCATGTTGAGGTGACAACATCACGCAAGTGATGAACACTTGTACATACCATACATGGTTGTAGCCATTATGGTTGATATCATGTTGAGGTGATATATAATATTACGATGAGGTGATATCCTTCTTTTCCACATATGGTTGTAGCCATTATGGTAGACATCACGATGAGGTGATATGTCTTGTGCAGCTGGAAGTATCATCCCTAACTGAGAGGGAGTGTTGATGTTATTAGCAGTATTGGGCTGCTTCTTCCAGCGATCTCCTTACTTATGATAAATTAAATTATAGCCTATGGCTATTTAATTTATTGAGTCATCAAGAGGCACGATTATTGAAGAGTTACATTTATTTGTTAAGGCCAACATGTTATGAAGAGACATCAATTACATTTATTAATGAAGAGGCACAATGGATGAAGAGTTGCAATTTAATGAGGCCGACCTCATTCTTCATAAGGACGTGATTTTCTAGAGTCGTCCTCCTTCCTTTAGGTCACGATTCTTAGATGAGACATGTTCTTTCTTGTGACCGACTTGTCTTGAAAGATCACGTCCTTTCCCCACCATTTGTATATATATTTGATGATATCTCCCATTGTGTATTCATTCAGATTTCATTCTAGTTCGATCTCCATCACAAGTGCGTGTTCTTCTCAAGACAATTCGATATTATTAGAGGCTGAATTTTTCATTAGCAAATTGTCTTCTTGTATTGTTGTGTTGCATCATTCATTGGTGATTGTATTTGGGCCTACCTATCGGCCTCTTGTAAGGAGATCATCATTGTATTGATTCAATATATAAGAGATATATTGTTGCTGGGTTTTTCTCCCTCGAGAGGAGGGTTTTCCGAGGGTATCTATTGTGTTATTGTGTATGATTTTTAATTAATTTTCTATCTTTAAATCTGATCATAAAAACTAACATCTAACATCTCCTAGGTTTCTCTAATCTCAGTCTTTAGATCTAGATATAGGCTCAAGGGTTGGTCAGTGAATGATGGAACACCTTCCTGTGTGTTGTTGATTCCTGTGAAAACAATCATAGCATTAGTTTTAAATGAAAACTAATTTGGGACTGTCATAAGATTTCTGTTGAGTATCTCCTAACTGACAAACCTGATTCAAAATGTGAAGACAAGGCTAACAAGTTAACTTAGAATGGTTTTAATAGTGGACCCTACACTAGTTTGGGAGTAACAAACTCCACAAATTTGCCTCCTTTCCCAAGACCAATTTATCTTGATGTAGTTTCTGGATTAACACTTCCTGGTTAATGGTAGTCATAGAATCACTGTTTTCTAAGGGTTGTGCTTGATCAGGATTTGGTATTGAAAAGGTCATAACCTCGCCCATCCTATAAACGCCTAATTCAGTTTCAAAATAAGCAAACTCATTGGGGTGATCATACTCTGTAATCATGTGTTGTAGGTGAGGTTAACTTTCTATTCTAATCTAACTTGCCATACCCTTCCATGGCAGCCACATGTGTGAGAAGTCGAGATAGCCTCCAATGGTCTTCGCCAAATCCCTACTCAACAACATACCATACATTTCAGGAATTTCAACAATTTGAATATCCATGTAATTTTGAATCCTTGGATCTGATCCGATCTATATGTGTGCATTTTCAATTCTTCTACAACATTCACTTCAATTTTATCCAATTGTATAACCTTTTTTGTGAGTTTGAATTGGGGTTAGGCCTAATTTCTTACAAATAGAAAATGGCATAACATTACCTGAGACCCGATAATCTAATAGGCAGTTGTGTAAGTTCTTCCCAAAGATTCTTAAACTCAATAAGAACGAAGGTGTTCCTGTCTTCCCCCTATATAGAGTTGCGTTCATTTCAGCAGGGTGAGTCACCTTTGCCTTTCCCTTCAATTGATCTGCCTCAACCAAAGCTTTCAGCACGAGCTCATGTTGAGCAGGACACCATTTTAGAATATCAAAGAATGACAGGGAGGTCATTTGCTTCTACATCTTTGTAATAAAATCATACTCCATTTTATTGTTGTATTGTTGTTTAGGAAAGAAAGCAGAATTACCTCTGTTTGGAACCCCAGGGAGCCCTTTGGGTGGAGGTGGATTGTTATCCACTCTAGGATTTGGGGGTACCATGTTGTTAGCTGGAGGAGCAACGTGGTGAAAATAACACAACAAACATTAAGCAAAATATTTCTATCCTACTCCTGAAAAAGATAGCTAATATCAAATCATCTATTTTTCAAGGTCTCAATAGTTGGTTCACAACTGTGTTATTTTACCTAGTGGCCAACATGACTATAATATTCAAGGGGCCTTTGCTGGTAAAAAGGTAACAAATTGATTCTTTCAATATATTCTAACAATGGGTTTTAAATAAATAGAAAAGATAGATCATAGTTTATGGAATAGTAACACGTGAACAAACATTTTTCTCAAATTTGGACATTCAATTTCTATAACAAGCATTTTTGTAAAGTCTAAAACAGATTAATGAAATAACTCACAAACATTTATGCAATTATACCCATTAACAGTGCAAATTTAATAAACATACTTACAATTCATTTTCCTCCAGAATTAATTTAATAACAAACATTATTAACTCATCACAAAACTTTGCAAATCAACAAACAATAAAAAAATGCCATTCACAGATAATGCAACAAATGGTTTTAAGTTTGGCCTCTTCTATTGATTTTCACCAACTAAGAAACATTTACGCACAATAAGATCCACTGGCGCACGGAAAACTATTGTCCATAAACATCATCTTTAAACTAAGAAATCTCTAAAATTTAACTAATTGCATAAAAGTTGTAAAAATTTAACTGTTTGCATAAAAACTTCAAAATATCTAACTCAGGCTGCAAATTTGGCTTCAATTTGCTGACCTTTACAATGAGGAGACTTTCTAATCTTATAGAAAGAAATAAAACAATGTAATCTCCTTTCAAAAATCATGATCCATAAAATGGGCGCCCAAATCCACAATTATAGGGATGCTTCCAGTTGAACTGTAGTCTTCACTTTGTCAAAATTGTTGGTGTGAGGAGTTGTGTTGCTTTCTTGGTCTGTCAAAAATGATCTGGGGTTAACTGCCTGTCAATGGGACGCTTGGGAGAAGTTGACTTGTTGAATTTATGCTTTTTTCAAAAATGGAATATTCTCTTCTCACTTGCCAGTCTCCTTTGGAAAGTCGTGAAATTCATCATAGTTTTCAAAAATCATCTTGAAAACCTCTTCGTTAGGCCCATCAACCCATTCCACCTTGAACTTGGACTGTTCAAATTCTACTGCAACTACAACAACAGTTTCTCGTAGTTGGCTAACATCTTTTGTGGCCCAACGAGTCTCAAACTTAATCATCATCAACTTATCCAGAAGAGTCCCTTTAGGACTATCACCTTCTTCTATCAACTATTCCAACCGTTTACCCCAATTATGCTTTATTTCCTATAGTGAATTCAACTGTCCCTTTTGGGGTAAATCCTTAGTTGTGACCTGTGTAACAATTTCCTCGAATATGCCCATGTGATCCCTTATGTCATATTGAGCCTTAAGGAGAATTGTTCTATGTTAAACGAGTATTTCAGATCTGAAGGTAGTGATATATATAGCCTTCTTAAGATATTTTGGATCTTCATCACCTAAGATCCCAGACTGGATCAACATTTCTTTGGGCGTTTTATCAATATAAGTTTTCAACCCTCTCAAGAATTTTATGTACTTTTCCTCTTCTTCCCACCATTTCTTTGCACACTCTTCGATCTTTTTAAGAAGAGTACAAGCTTCGTCATATTGTTTATATCCTTCTTCTAGGAGCTTCTCGATCTCCTCCTTGAAAGCACTGAACCAACTATCAAACCATGTAGCCTTCTTTTTCATGTTGTTTAATTCATCTGCTTCTTTTCGGCTCATGAGCATAGGTACCTCCGAAGACTCAGGCTGCTCTGGGGCTAATGAGGTGAGCTCTTTCAAAAACTTCTTCATTTGTCCAAGTTGTGCTTTTAGCTCATCTTTTACCTGCTTATCCTTTTCCATTTTGGATTTGGCTGAAGTAGCTGCCAAATCCAACAATGACATTTGCTAATTACAGGTCTGCTTTCCCAAGTTGACTGCACTCAATTGATAGTCCGCCACTTGTAGTTCTTTATCATCTTTGTCAACGATAGAGGTTGCAATCTCTGCAATTAGATCCCCCTCAACAATCAGCTTGATAGAATGTATAGCTCTTGGCTTTTTCTTGGGCTTTACCTTATCAACCTCCTTGATCATCTCATCCCAACTCACTGGTTGAGCTTGAATCTGTTGCCTCTTTTCCAAATTTAACTTCAACCATGTGGGGGTACTTGGTGACACTGTCATTTGCTGAGCACTTGGAGGTGTTGGTTTTGGAGGCAATGGAGTTGTAGAAATTGCTCCAGTTTTTGACACAGATGGAACCTTTTGCTACTCAAGATTTTCTTTATCAACTTCCTCCTTTTCGACTCTCTTTTTCCCTCCTCTCATTCTCTGCTTTAATGTCAACAATCTTTTTAAGCTCCATTTCTTTTTGTTGATCTTCTTCTTCGTCCTTTTTCCTTTGCTCTTCTTCTTCTTCTTCTTCTTCTTCTTCTTCATGAGCCAATTCCTCAACAACTTGCTTTTGAGCACTCTCTAATATCTCTTGCTGCTCATTTTCAGTTAGGACATGGCTCATCTCTTCTTCATTCCAAAGGTTCCTTGAAGAAATGTTGAGAGCAATCGAGCGAATAACATTGAAAATGAAGCAAGATTATATACAATGAAATGTTGTTGTATAACCAACCTAATCAAGCATACTCGATCAATTGAAACATAACTACAAGATTAGTTATGTATTATTTATTAAATGATGTAATAATAAAAAAACTATTCTAACACCCCTCCTTATTACATCATATGCCCAAGAGACCAAAGCATGAAAGATCGGAAAGCCTCGAACTTCATAGGTGCAAGTGATTTGGTAAACATGTTTGCACGCTGCTCTTGAGTCGGACAAAACTAGAGCTATATATTCTGTTGTTGAACATGCTCACGAATGTAATGGCATTGAACCTCAATATGCTTGGTATGCTCATGAAAAACTGGATTGTGAACAAACTTCAACACACTCCGATTGTCACAGAACAAAGTGGTAGGACATGTATCAAGAACACCCATACTTGTTAGAATGTGACGTAACCATATCGCCTCGCAGATAGCCCCCCTGTGGTGCAATATTTTGCCTCTGTGGAAGAGCGAGCAACAGTGGTTTACTTCTTGCTCCCCCAAGAAATCAGACTAGATCCCAAAAATAAAATGAAGCTCAAAGTAGACTTCCTATCATCCACTGAACCTGCATTGTCTGCATCCGTGTATCCATACAATGAAAAATCTGCATTTTGCTTATATTCCAGGCCATATGCCACTGTACCATGGATGTATCTCAAAACCCTCTTTGTTGCCTTCCAATGAACAACCTTAGGTTCTTGCATAAACCAAGAAAGATAACTGACAGCAAAATTGATATCCGACTTGGTATAGGTCAAGTAGATGAGACTCCCAATCAACTGGTGATAAAGAGTAGCATTCACCCGAGTAGATGGATTGTGGCAGGAAAGTTGCAAACTTGTCTCCATGGGGGTCGACATAGGTTTGCAATCTTCCATACGAAATTTATCGAGCAATGTCTTGGCGTATTTCATTTGAGAAACATATATTTGATTCTTCTTTTGCCACACCTCAAGTCCAAGACAATAATGCGGGACCCCGAGATCTGTCATGTCGAACGACCATTTGAGATCATTCTTTGTTGCATCAATCATCTGCGGAGAACTCCCTATGATGACCAGATCGTCGACATAAACAACCAAAATGACAATCTACCCCCCTTGCTCTTTGAGGTAGAGATTGGGATCATATGGATTCCCGATGAATCTATGGTTAAGGAGATGCTCATCGATCTTGATATACCAAGCTCGAGGAGCCTGCTTAAGACCATAGAGGGATTTGATGAGTCTGCATACTTTGTGTTGCTGCCCAAGTGCAGTGTATCCCTCTGGTTGAGACATATAGACTTCCTCCATGAGATCTACATTAAGGAAGGCGCTCTTAACATCCATCTGGTGAACTTTCCACCCAAACTGCACTGCCATAGCCAACACCATACGAATAGTCTTGATCTTTGTTGTAGGGGCAAAAGTCTCATCATAATCTATGCCTTCCTTCTATGAATAGCCCTTAGCCACAAGTCAGGCTTTATACTTGTCAATACTACCGTCTGCCTTGTATTTGATCCAGAAAACCCATTTGCAGCCAATAGCCTTCTTCCTTGGTGGAAGATCAACATGTTCCCATGTATTGTTCCTCAAAAGTGTCTAATATTCAACATCCATAACATCTTTCCAAGGTGGTGACTCAAGAGTTTGCTGCACTGTTTTAGGTTCAGAAATCTGCAGAACTGTACACATAAGGGCCATATTCACTTCTTCACAAGACTCGCTACAAGTCCTAGTCCCATGAAAAGATGTATCAACAACTGCATCATCTTTGGCAACCTTTATAGTGGTATGATACCACTTAGGAATCTTCTTGTGTACAAAAGATGAGGATGGAGGAGTAAGAGGAGGAAACTCATCCACTGAAAACAAAATGTCATTTGAAGTGCCTTCATCAACTTCCTTCTCTTCAGCAACCTCCCGCTCTTCTACAATGTCCTCATCAACAGGTTCAACCAACTGTGGTGCTTGGGAACATACAAGTGATGGAGAGGACGAGGGGTTGCTCCCAAATTCCTCATCAAAGACTACATCCCTGCTAATGTACACTTTTTTGATTGCATCCATGAGCCGATATCCCTTTGATTCTGAACTGTACCCAAGAAAGATGCACTTGATAGACTTATCATCCAATTTTGCATGTTGAACCTTGGGGACATGCATGAAGGCAGTACATCCAAACACTCTAAAATGTGAAATAGAGGGCTTTTTTCCAGTCCAAGCTTCTTTTGGTGTGATATTATCAAGCACTTTGGTGGGTGCTCGATTCAACAAATACACGGTTGTGTGAATTGCTTCAGCCCATAATGCAGGAGCAAGATATGCATCCTTCAACATGCATCACACCATTACAACAATAGTATGATTACGCCTCTCGACAACACCATTCTGTTGCAACGTATGTGCACTGGTCAATTGTCTCTATATTCCATGCTTATACAAGTAGGCTCCAAATTCTTTGCTAGTGAACTCCCCCCCTCGATTAGAGCGAAGGGCTTTGAGAGATTGACCAGATGACTGTTCTGCAAGACCTCTAAACTCCTTGAATTTCTCCAAGGATTCATGCTTGTGAGCCAAACAATAGACCCACATTTTTCTTATATAATCATCCACAAAGAGAAGAAAATGTCGGGCATTCTGATGACTGCAAGGCATAGGTCCGCAAAGATCGGTGTGAACCAATTCTAAGGGACTGGAGGCTCGGTTTTCTGCAGCAAGAAAAGGAGCCCTATGTTGTTTCCCAACAAGACAATGTGAACATATAACTTTTGATTTCTGAATGGGAGGAAGTCCTCTTACCATATTTCTCTTACTCAATGCAAGAAGATAACCAATGTTGAGGTGGCCAAATCTTTTATGCCAAAGAGTTGTGGATGAATTGGTTTTGACTACAAGGGCTTGATCTTCATTTGAAACATCAACCAACTGAAACATCTTTCCTGCCCCTAAAGCACAAGCTAAAACTGCCCCATTGCGAGTCTTGTCTTTGATAAGACAAAGCTTCTCACCATTGAGTTGATCAAATTCAAGCTGTAGATTGTGCTCAAGCAATTGACTTACTGAAAGTAGGTTTTTAGTGAGCACTGGAACATACAAAACCTTTATAAGTCGACATGTATGAGTTCTCAATGGAAGTGAAATATCATCAATTCCTTGAACTTTATATGACATGTCATCACCCAATGAAACATGCCCATAGGAGGTGGATGGAGTTAAGGCACAAAACCATTTTTGTTCCCCTGTCATGATATGCCTGGATGCACTAGAATCAACATACTAGACTGAATTGTTAGAAGTGGCAGCCTTTGTTTCTACAGCATACAAAAAATCTTCTTCATCTGAATGAAAAGTGGATGCAACATTCCCTTGTTGTTTGTTGGGCTTTTCCTGCCATTGAGGATTTTTCTTCTTATCCCCTTGAAAAGATTTTTGTGGCTTTTTGCTACTAGATTCATTATTAGCATAGGAATTATACCAACACTCTGAGTCCAGGACCCTTTCTACCACAAATGAGACATTTCTTTTTCTTTTTGGAAGAATTGTCTTGATTTTAATTTGACTATTCTAATGGACCACTTCAACAATCAGGTTGTTTTCCCTTTTGTTTTGTTGCAAGGGCCTGATTGTCTTGAGTATCAGTCTCACCAAACATTGCTTCTTGTTGTTGAAGCAAGTTGACCAGTTCTTCAAATGAGGGTGTTTTATGTGCCACATTTAAACATGTTACAAACACTCTAAACGAAGGGGGCAGTGCTATCAAGACTATTGGTACAAGAGCGTCATCTGTGACTTCTTCTCCTAACGCTTGAAGTGCAGTTCTCAATTCAACAACTCTTCTAAAGAAATTTTCTACCTTCTCACCATTTTGCATTTGGAGATAATGTAACTGACACTGTATATGAAGGATTTGGTTTTTGTTTTTAGCCTCATAAACAGTTTTGAGGCAATCCCAGACATCTTTGGCAGAGGCTGTAATGCGAATGTGAGGTTGAACCTCATTTGACACACTAAAAAGGATGATTAACTTGGCTTTTTGGTTGGCCTTATCAAACTTATTTTGCTCATCATTGATTGTGGCTGGTTTGGTTTTATTTCCTAAGACAATTTCCCAAAGGTCTTCAAACTCCCTCTTGGAATGCCTTCATATGCATTTATCGTTCTGTTTCTTAGCCTATAGTTGCTTTTTGCTTGCTCTAATTGCATTTGGACTTTGGTTTTCCAGGCTGCATAGTTTTCACCCTTCAGGAGTTGGGAATCAAGTAGGAGGAATTTAGGTGCACTAGAAGCCATTCTGGTTTTGTTTGAACTATCCTTATAACCCCTTTCAAATTCAAAACTCTATTTTTTTTAGAAAAAAAATAAAATTGCAAATGTTCTGAAATTTTAAATTTGTCTTCCGGAATGTAAAAAACACAAATACTATGTATTCTTTCAAATGAAACATAGATGCTTTGGTTTTTTTGAAATTTAAGAAATATAAATGCTCTGAATTTCAAGTGTAGAGATTGGTTACTGCTTAAAACAAAAAAAAAACAAGAGATATTTTGCACCTTTGAAGTTTAGATGTTATCCTCCTTTTCACGGCTTTTGCAAATGCTCTGTGAAATTTAAACGCTATCTGATATAGCAATCGCGAAACAAGAAATGATTCAAACTTTTTTTACTCCACGCGACTTCCGTCCATTGAGAACTTAGTGACTTCCGTATTTACTCCACGCGACATGTAGTAATCGACGCTTTCTTTAGAACAAAAAACTGTGACTTCCGGAGCAAGACTTTTCTCACAGAGCAAACATGTCTCAAGGGACCACATTCAGGTTATTTTTCATTCGTCCCTCCGTCTCTTCTTCACACACGACTCAATCTCTTTTTGACGCCATGAACAACAATCATTTCATTCGCCCACGCGTTCAGAGTTATTGTTTGTCTCTCGCGTGACCACTTCTCACAAGTGGCAAATGGGATCTCCAACGAAATCATCCTTTTTAAAATATTCGGTGTCTCCGACGAAATCCAACAATGCTTAGCTGTATCTCCTTAAATGCTTGGAGACGTCTCTTCCAAAGCAATAAAACAGATCATAGATTTCTCCTCTGCAATCAAACTTCAACATCGACTCTTCCTTCAAAATAAAATTTGAATCACTCCACATAGGCTCAAAAAATTATTTGCTCGGATACCATGAAGAAATGTTGAGAGCAATCGAGGGAATAACATTCAAGATGAAGCAAGATTATATACAATGAAAGGTTGGCGTATAACCTTGACCTGATCAAGCATACCCGATCAACTGAAACATAACTACAAGATTAGTTATGTATTATTTATTAAATGATGTAATAATAAAAAACCTATTCTAACATTCCCTTCTCCCATATCCACATTTTCTTCTTCAAAGTCTTCTTCATCCTCTCCCTCCTCTCTAGCTAAGTCCTCTCGAAGGGGAGTCTCTTTAGAATCAGATGAGAGGGGGGAATTTTGTGGCGTCTATTACTAGAGGCTCTTCCCCTTCTTTAGTTGTTGTTTCTGTAGTGGTTGGTGCAATAGAAGGGGTTCCCTCAGTTTGTGGAGGAGCGGTAGAAGGACCTTGTTGAGCAGTCTTTGTTTCTAGGTATATAGTGGAAAGGGTTTCAACACCAAGACCTGAAACTACCCCATCAGTAGCAACTTGATAGGTAACTTTAGTCTGTTTTAAGGCTTCTATAACCTTCTTCATTGTAACTACTTCTTCTTCTTCTTCTTCTTCTTCTTTTGCTTGTGAAGACTGCTTCTTAGTCCTCTTATACTTCTTTGCCTTAGCAACTGAGGATGATTCCACTTGTGAATCCTTCCTTTTCCTTGTGACTCTGCTATGAGGCCAATTGAGGCATATGTTGATCCATTTGATGCTCTGATTAATGACCACCTCTGAAATCTTATTTATGTCAAATTGTTCCTTCTCCATCCAATTGATGGGCGCCAATTCCTTGGTTGCAATTTCATCTTTCTCATATTGAGGATCGACGAGGACACCATCATCTGATAACCCTTCAGGTATATCTTCTTTGATATTAAAGTCCCTCATTTGAGGAACAATCAACCTTTCATACGTCTTTTTCCTGACCTCAAATTGATCCTTCAAGTTGGCCCAAAAATCTTCAAGGTGATGTTCATGATAAGGAAACAAAGAAGCATATAACTCATTCATCTTCCCCTTCGGGTCAAAATTCCTCCTTTCCTCACAAAACTTGAGATTGCATGATTGAAACTCCTATGTTGCAGCCTTGGCTGCCACTGTTGATTGACATGAATAAATACCTAGTTCCATAGGAACGAATGGCAACTTGCCTTATGCTTATTTGAAAACTTATCATTTACCTCTGTCGCCTATCGAGAGAATTCCATTAAAATCATCCTATCACTGCAACACCTTGGCAGCTTGAATGGAGCCTTGTCAAAGCCAAATAATATGATGTAAGTGGTCTTGGGGTATTGAATGAACCAACTCCCCCATTCTTCAATAAAAGCCATGGCTTCTTTAGACAATCTGAAGCCCGCATCTCTCGTCAATCGATTAATAACCACATAGAGAAAGGCATTATTAACTCTCTTAAAATGCTTTTCCACCTTCTTGAGCTCTAATTGGTCATAATACTTCCAGACCTTATTCCATCCAACTGCCTCTCCAAGCACGCCCACTGGGTTCAATCCTGGGAAGTTCCCCATTCTAGCAGCACAATATATAACATAAGAGCTCATGTAAAATGTATCAGTATCTTTTACCTTGGTAATTTGATCATAAATTGCATTTGATAGCATTTACCCCCAATCCAAGTACTACTTTCCATCAAGAACAATTTGAATAAAAGGGAACATTCAATCCTCGAAAGCATGTGAATCTTCCTTCCCAAATGCCTTGGATAATAATGTAATAACTTCACCTACTTTGACAAAGAAATCAGACCTCTTAGGCTTTGGGGGCAGTTTCTTTATTGACTTCTCAACTTTTAACCATCTCTTATTTATATACCTCTTGTTGCCCTCCACATTTTCCTGATATTGCCTCAACACCTCAGCTTCCGTCATGATTTTGAGGTTAGTATGGGGAGGCAAGTCAAAAAGTAATCTCATCATTCCTGGTGTTAAGTCAATAATATCATTGCCCCAAGGATCAATACATTTTCTTTGAACTGGGTTGTATGCGTGTGCAGCAGCTAATATAAACTCAGGACATTGCACTACGGGGAATGAGGCTATATGTGCTAACCCTGAGTTAGCAATTTTCTTTGCTCTTGGACTAGCATCCTCTGCAAAAGTATCGTTAACAAACTGCTCCAGGTCAATATGACCAATCAATGTGTCAGTTATTTTTATTACTTCTAACCCGAACTTTGATGACATTGGATTTCCTTGAAACTTATATTTCATCGTTAGGGGAAGCTACTCTGGCTTCAATCTCTTAGGATTTTGTCCCCTTTGCCCCCCTTGTAACTCTTGCACCTCTTCGGTGCCAGTATCCTCTTTTGAATCAGACATTTAATAGACCTGCAACCATGACATTCATTAGGCAGATGGGAACACTGCAAAGAGTCAGGCATTAAATACATTCCATATCAAAACCTTGTATCCTCAAAAGCATATTCATTCTTATGATATTTCTATTATTTTTAGAGGTCGAGATAGAGATAACACCTGGAACATGACCCCTACAAAACCCCCTTACCATACTATAGGACATCAGGACCGGGTTGAAAGTCAGCACTTACACTCTGCAAAAGATATATCGAAAGTTGGGATCAAAACAACATTCAACATCAAAACCTTATAGACAATGTATTGGAAATCGAGATCAGGATGTCTCGTAGAACTGGTTCAAGTTTCGCTCTGAAGTCTAATCCCGGCTCGAGGTTGAAAGTGGAATCGGGATAGAACTTTGCACCAGAACTCAATATGGGGTCAAAGGTCTGGTTCTATTTCGAGGTCTGATCACGAACGTAGTGCGGAAATCAGAATCAAAACAACAATTTGCATCAGAACCCTCCTCAAGGTAATAGGTTAAAGTTCCATTCCGATTTTGATCTGCGACTAAGAGTCAAAGGTCGGGATCAGGTTTGAAACTGACATCGGATTAATAAATTTGGTCAAGGTAGGGTTTCGTTTTGATGTTTGATCTCGACCAAAGGTTGGAAGTCAGAGTCAAAATGGTGTCAAGAACTGGAACTACAACTTGGTGCATAGTTAAGGTTCTATTCCGAAACCCGATCCCTCAACATGTGTGATGATCAAAATCGGAACATGATCGAGCATGAAGGTGATGAAAAATGTTTTTCTAACTTTTATCAACAAACCCTTCAAGATCGGGATATTTCAAATGTCAAAACCCTAATAATAAACTGACCCAATACTTAATCAAAATTTCTAATTTCGGGGATAGATGCGGGAAAACCTAGGGTTCCAACATAGTTTGTAAAGTGACGGTATGGAAACCCTAGACAACTAGGGTTTTGACAGGAACGAGGAAACCTGCATGCAACAAAACGACACAAAAACAAAAACAAAAAGCAACAAAGACCCAAAAGACCAAAACAAACGAACCAAACGGTAACAAAAAAAACAAGAAACCAACAACAACACACCCAAGAAACAGAAAACGAAACAAACAAACAAAACAAGCAAGCAAACGAGAAAACAAGAAAAGGAAGAACGAAAAACCCCCTACCTCGAAAATTGCACTGCGAAAATCACTGAAGCCTGATCGAAAATCACCATACTCGAACTTGCACCCTAATCCTCTGCTCCACTTTGGCTCCTTTTGTTGAAAACACAAAGCAATAATGAGCCAAAACTGAGAAACAAAGAGAATATAAGCTGGTTCGCGCGTGCGAACCAATGACCATTAATACAGAGTAGGTCGGGCCTCGGGATCGGGGCGACATTCATGAATGAGCCATCACAAAACACATACGGTAGGTCGGGGGTCGAGATCAGGAAGGAATTCAACACAAGAACCTTAAATGAGTGCAAGGTTTCGAGATAGTTCCAAAACCCGAACCCAATGGGTAGAAAGCACAACGGTCGCAAGAATTGAGATCGGGATGGAACCAAGAATAGGAACCTTGAAAAGGTTCCTGGTTCCGGTTCCGATCCGATACCCGATTCTGAAATAGATAAGGAAAAAAAAAGAATTGAAAATCGAAATCGAAATGGAAACTGGAACTCGAACCTCGAAAAGGTTCTATGTGTTAGTTCCATTATGAAACCCGATTCCAACAAAGAAAAAAAAAACAAGGAATAAACACAGGGATCAAAATCGGGATGGAACCAAGAACTCACACTTTTGAAGGTGCGAGGTGACGGTTCCAGTCTGAAACCCGAACTCGACAAACAAAAGAAAACAAGGCTTGGAAGGAAAAAGACAACTCCTAAAGCCAAAACAAAAACACCAAAGACAAAAAACAACAAGGGGGACCCATTTTGACCAAAAGGAAAATGGGGTGGTTATGCAAGGCATAACATGTACCCCTTCACACAACACCAATTGGATATACACAACTTAAACAAATGGTGTCTCAACAGATAAAACTCTTACACATAATATTGGGAATTTGATATATTTGAACATACCACACTCTTAAACTCCCATAACTCAATTAAAACTTGGTGTAAGAAAGCAACACAATAAACAATAAAAGAAACTTAAGATTTAATGATTTAATTTCTTCCTAGGTCTTGGACAAATTATTTTGCTTGATCGATGCCTTATCCATTACAAAGTCAAGAATTGTGCAATCTTCTTTTAATAACTTAAACACAAATCCAGGGGTTTACTAGACACTATCATTTTATAACAATGTAACCCACTATTGTTCAACAATGCAATTCTCTCACAGATCCTTAATGAATCATAATATTTTTAACATTTAATTGAAAGCAATTAATCTATTCTTTGAATAGAAGCAATCAACAAAACACTCATCACATCAAATGTGTAATGGAGAATCTCAAAACCTTTGATTTTATTGATTCAAAAAACATAGTATACAAAGGAGACACGGGCATTGAAGTATGCAATTCATATATGCCTCAATTAGATTGTATGATGTTATTATAAACAAAATATTACAATTCTCTTCTTTGAAACTCTAAGACTCACTAAAACTCAACTAGCCTATCCAAAATTACAATTCCCAAGATCCACAAAACAAGGCTCAAAATTCCCCTTGATAGAACAAGGGAGAAAACAAGCTTAGAGCCTTGGGACAAGTGTCACATTTTCATTTGACATTCTCTTCATGTGAAAAAAACAAAGAAGGCACAACTACCTCATAAAAGACAAAACACTTTAAGCTCGGAGGTAGAGAGGTTATTGAAACTGCTAGAAGAACTTGAAATTGATGTTGAACTTGCTAATTAAGTTATTCATTATATTGCTCCAACCATGAGTTATATGTATCTTGTGAGGGCCATTTAAAATTTGTTACCTTCTACACCTTATTATTATGGACATTATACTTGGCATTCATAATTGCCCTAGTTTCTTTGATGAAGTTGTCCAAACTAGATTCTAGCTTTATTAATTCATCAATAGAATTATTCAATAGGGCCAAGTCTAGTTTTCCACCAATGCAAATGGATGCACACATTGTTGGGATGACATTCCCAAACTCACTCTTCCAAACCTCAAGAGGTTTGGTTATTCCAAAGTTATCCAAGATGTTGGGCATTACCCTTGCCTCCAATGTTTCAAACATTTTCAACTTGTTCTTCAATTGCAAATCCAATCTAGACCAGAAAATTGAAATTTCTCCCATCAATCCAATAATCTCATTTGTTTTTGCAATCTCCTTGGGAACATTGTTATCAAATTTGGCCAACTTAAAAACTTCTGCTATTGAGGCCATTATGGGGAACCGCATACTTAGTGTTGCTTGCAAGGCTACTAGCTGTTGTGTATGTTTAATAAAAGCATTTTTCAAATTGTTGTATCCACCCCATGCATCTTCTAATCTGTGCAAAATATTTGACAATCTATGGCCAAGTATATCATCAATTATATATGTAGCCATTTTGTGTGCTTCCTCCTTGGTTGCTTTTTCTGATTCCTTGCTTTGTTTAAGTTACTCCTTTAATTCCCTTATTCTTAAAGAAGGAGTTTCTCGATCCTGGGATGAGAACTCACCTAATTCTGATTGTGGAGTAGGAGCATCTATACTTTGTGGAGGTAGTAGCTAAGATACCACTTCATTATATTCTAGAAGCAATTTGATATGAGCCTCCTACAATATTATAATTTTCTTGCATTTTCTTAGTTGCTACTTCACTGAACAAGGTTTTGCTAACCACTAGGGATGTGACCTGAGGAGTAGTATCGGTTAATCTTTTCACAATTAAATTTCCAGATAACTCATTGACATCCACTTGAGGCTTATTATTATTATTCTGAGTGACTGACCAAATAGCCAAGGTTTCATATTTAGTATTGAAACCTGATCCAAAATACAAATATTCAACTTGCTCATAAGATGTTAGAATCTCAACTCCAAACTCATGTCTCCTTATTGTATCTAGTGCAATAGCAAAGGAAATGTCCCAATTGGGCAATAACAAGCATCCATTGTCTTTAACAATATGTCTGTCCTCATTAGGGGAGATGGTTTTCAATTTGAAGTCCACCTTTTCCATGACTTATTTTGTTATTTTCTTCATTTCTTCTTCAATAGCTTCTCCCTATCTTTTACTTAATTTACAATAAATACAACTAACTTACTTTTATTAGGAAGTCCCCAAATTCCTTGAATTTCACAAAGTTATCATCAGACATAAATTGGTTGCAAGCCAAAGCTTTGACATCATTGATCACATCATGCCCACTCCTTAAATCAATCAACATTTTGTTTTGGGGTGGGTCCTCTAATGGGGCTCTTTCGGGAGAAGGAAAATTTTGGTTCACTTCATCAATATCAAGCATGTTCTCAGCCACATCTTCAACTCAAATAGAGTTATCCACCAAAGGTTGCACGCCACTTGGTCTAATTTGAGGTGCCATTGGATGTACACTTGAAGCTCTAGGCACTGCCTCTTGTTGAACAAGTTGTTCAACCTCTTCCTCTCTTGGCCTTTCCTCAACAACTACAAGCCTCAACATTGGCATGGGTGCACTAGCCACAATATTGTCATAATTGTCCATAATATTTTGGAGCCTTCTAAATGGATCCTTAAGCTCAACAAACTCTCCTTGATATGATGGGTTGGCCTTTTTCCTCTTTTCTTCCACCTAGTGGATTTTTTCCCATTTTTCCTTCATCACCATCACTTCAGCCGTAGTGCAATTTCTTATCTCATCCTCTATTATGTTAAATTTGTGATAATTATTTGACCTTTTGACATCCAATTTGATTTGGTCAATGTAGTGCTTTGGATCACAATTTCTAAGGATGTCCACCTTCATTCTACAAGCTTGTAACAAAGAAGGCAACACATCCAATCCTTCTTTGGAAATGACTTCAAAATCTGAAAAGTACATAGTGGATGGTATATGAGAGCCCTTCTTGCTAGCTCTCAAATGAAACTTATCAATCTCATTTAATTGCCATATGATTTCCAAAAAATAAATCCTATCTGGCACAAATTTAGGGAGGATGTATGGTTGGACAGGGGATCCATAATTCCTAATAACAATGGTATGTGAATGCAAATACCAATCACCCCAATTATGACCAAGTTCTTTCTTAGGATCCCTTTCCTTAGGCCTCAAGAATCTTATCACTCTATTTGAAAACCTTTGGGTATATGGGAACCCCAAATTTCTAAGGACTACTTGTACAAACAATTTTTCAAAAGCAACATAGTTGGTTGAATGGCAATGCATGTCCCATATATGTGTCCATGTTTGGACAAGCATTTGGATTCCCTCATCATTTAACATTCTCAACTTCACAGAATCACTTTGAATGCTTCTTCCACCATGCAAAATCAAATGACAAAGTAGAGAGTACCATCTAAAATGGATTGAAAAAATCCTTATTTGATATGGCCTTTAATTGCAAATGCATTCCCTTAGCAATGTAAGAATGCATAGTCAAAGCCTCTATTTAAGTCCTTTTGTTGCACATCAGCAACAAGCACCATCATATATATAGGCATCTAGACTTTACAATCTTCAACTAGGACCTAGCACAAAGCACAATAGGTGTTGACAAAATGGTCTTCAAAGATGTCATAGTTAAATGGTTCAATTTCATCCTTTGCAAATTTGACTATCCTTCAGTCTCAGTCTCCCCTTCTGTGTTGTGGTACAACCACATAACCCTGTAACTGTTCTTATCCCGAGCAAATTTTGTTAAGTGCACCAAAATCAATGGGCACATTAGCTGTAACATTGAGGGTGAAGACCTCAACAATATAATTATTTTTCAAGTATAATAAAACACCTCCATGCCTATATCTAATTATTCAATTTTTTGCATACTTTTTGCAAGGGCCCTAATGAGGTCAACACTCACAAAGACATTAGGGACTACCAACTTCCCCAAATCCATACACCACAAGTTAGAGATGGGTCTACTGATTGACTTCTTCTAAACCCATACTCAAATTGATTCCAACCTTGATGAGGAATAACAACATCCCTGAAAGCACCAACCCTATCCACGATTCTATCTATAATTACACCAATTTCCTAAGCATGGTTAGCTCGTTTTGACAACCTTGGCAACTACTTTAACAAATCCTCTTCCAAATTCCTTTTAACTCCTCTAGCTTTTGAAGCGGATTGACTCATTTTGAAGGCCTTACAGAAAAGGCTAGGGTTTCTAATGAATTTCTAAACAACTAGAGTTTGTACTTCAACATGAAAAATTTTGCAGTACATTTTGAAAACCCTAATTTGTACCAGTAGAGGATGCACCACTTAATAGATGACAATTTACTTACTCGTTGGTATGCTAAAAAATCCTATTTTTCCCTTTGAAAACTTGAAGAAAACGCACCAACACTTTAAATTTCTTCACATAAAGTTTTGACAGCTTTTAGTGACAATGAATTGCTCTGCTATCTTTTACTACAATTAAGGCAAAATCGAGCGAAATGAATGCCTATGTGCATTTGTTTACTAAGTTTAAAAATGGTCATTGATCAAAGATGGCACAAACAATCAATGACCATTGCATTTGCTTAACCCATCCTAAAAAGGATTTAAAATCCTTTGTTGAAAGTGTGACACACTACAACTATGCGATGCAATCAAAAGGTGCCAAGTGTTGAATAACTACAAACTAGAGTAGACCCATGGACACATGGTAGAAGAGCGCCTCATTGCATTTTAGAGTAACCTCGAGCTTGATGCATTTGTGACAAATTAAGAAAATGTGATCAAATAGTAGAATGTCCATGTGTAAAATGAATTTCCCATTTAACCAAGTGAGCGCTTGCAATTTTGGATGAACTACAACAAATAGAAAATGCAATGCAAATAACATATGCACTCAAATGAGGTGATAAAAGGTGTCAAGCAATCAAGTTATCACATTTTAAGCAAAGCGTGACAAACATAAAACTACGATGCAAAAGAAAGTTGCAACCAAATGGGAAGCTAACAAATGGCAACATGTAGCAACATCATAAATGTTAATTACGAAAGGAGACCTCAAACCACAACGTACAAACAAAACACAACACAATAAAAAAGTGACACTTAGCCCCATGACATGTGCCACTTAAATGAACATTATGTAACTTAAGTGAACTAAAGAGCACGTGTGCTAATTGCCAACTAATGATCACTAGGGAAAGGGGTTGGTTACGGAACGAACAAAAAGGCATAAGGTGGTCACTTAAAGGACTGGCCATGAGCTATAACAAGTCGACATCAGAATAGAAGAGAAGCAACACCACTACATAAATTCCAAGGGTTTTAGACTAAAGTAAATAAAATCATCCTAAATAATTAGAGGAAAACCCTAGGAACTAAAAGAGTTCCACCACATATCATAAGGTTAATTGACTTTCATTAGTGGTATGCAGGTGATAAACATCAAGAGCTATCCACTTTTATATAGTTCATATAGGATTTCATTGGTAGCATGTAGGCAATGGATGTCGTGATCTACTCATCTCAAGAGTCAAATATATGCATTGGTGTACTAGAAGGAATATGTGAGTTGTCGATGTTGTTTTGTATGTTTACAATAAACAGTGTGCAATAGATATCCTTGTTATTGATGACAAGTAGTATGGGAAGTTTGTCTTACCATCACCATTGGTTAAATTGAAAAGAGAAAGAGAGATGTTGTAGTGTGGGAAGCACTGGGTTTCAACTTTTCAGTTGGTTATATTCATGGTAAAAAGATCTATGTTAGTGAATTGGGTGATAGTAAGTTGATAATGCAATAGGGTTGCATTCACTTCTTATAGTAGTTGGTCACTATGTGATTTTAGGTTGATAATTTGATGTTGACATTGTACTAGCATTTGACTAAGATATGCTTGTCATCATACTATTGCACATGGATTGTATAGTAAGTATAAACTTAATTAATGATGGCAATTAAATAAGTTGAGAATTTCATCCTAGATTGCAAGGATGAAGTCTGTCTATTATTGTGTAAATGAATTACATCTTATGATTCTTAGAAGTTAGGATTCTTAGGCAAACTATGATTGGTGGCACTCAAAGAATAGGAATGGGTTTTGATTAGTGTTCCTATGAAGTGTTTACTTTGATAGATTAATTATTAATGAGTAATTTTTTTGGCTATTTAAGATTGTGTTTAAGGTGTAATAGGAATGATAGTCATACAACAATAAAAAGGGAAAAAAAGGAGAAAATAAAAAAAGTAGTAACTAAGGATGGTTATTAAATTTGGCAAGGATACTAATGTAGCCTTACTAAAGAGAAGTTGATGAGGCTATTGAGCCCTTAACTTTCTATTTGTAAGACATTAAGCCCTATTTCTTTTTTACATTTTACTAATTTTCCTATACTAGTAGTGATCTCATGCTCAAATTTTCTATTTGTATATAGGAAAATATGCTACTCAAATTTTACAAAATTACTAGTTGTCCCATATTAATAGTATTAAAGGCTTACTCTATAATATTCCTACAACATTAGGCACAAAGTATCAATTGTAGAGACAAAGATTAGATATGTAAGGATTTATTTGTTTTGGAATGTTTAATAACAATATCAATGGTTTTTTATTCAAATATAAAGGTAATTAATGGTCTAATTTAGCCAAAATCTCTAGACAAGTAAGTGAATCTAACAACATAAGCACTAAAGGGACAAAGTATACTTGGCCAACTATTTTCTTAACATTTCATTAATTACTAAACAATCAAATATTTGTTGCTTGCTTCCAAATTTGCCATACTTATATGGAAAGAGGTGGCTAATCAATTTAAAATTTTATGCCTTTCCTTTTGCTCTATTGAAGACATAATCTTCATATGGTTTAGAGCTAACCATGAAGCAAAATTTTCAATGGCCTTCTCCAATTAGCATTGTATTTTATTTGTTGGAAAATTAGCTCACAAGGAATCTCAAAGTAGTTCATTTGAATCATAAATCATGTGACTAGCCATTAATTACTCCATGTCCACTCCTCTTATGCAACACCATAAATTTCAAATCCTTTTAAGTGTTAGTTTTATGATCAGATTTAACTTAAATAGAAATAGAACAATTTCAAACAATTTAACACAACATATACCCTGGGAAAACCCTCCTTCTTGAGGGAGAAAAACGCAGCAACAATATATCACTTATATATAGAATAATGAACAATTCACTTTTACAATGAGGCCAATCATAAGACCAAACTCGAAGCACCACACTTGATGCAATATCAAGAAAATAAGATCGAACTCCTTGAAGAATAATGTCGATCCTCTTGAATATCGATTTGCTGATATCGAACTCTTGTTGTAGGTAATTCACACTTGACTTGAATGAATAAACTAGATGAATGAGGGAGAGAGATCAACGCCTATATATACAATATGAAATGTCTTCTCCCAAGCAATGCATCTCTACACAAGAGGTCGACCTCTTCATGAAATGGTGCGACTCTTTCTCCAAGATAAGTCGACCTCTTTACCAAAAGAAATGTGTCTCTTGAAAGGTGGCGATCATACTCTTTATGCCGACTTCATTAGATAAAATATGATTTGTTATTTTAGTGAAGTGCCTCTTCACAAAAGTTGTCTCCAATAAATAAATAGCCAACGACTATATTTAATTTATTGCTTATTAAATAAATCGTTGGAAGAATGAGGCTCGTGGCTACAACATCAACACTCCCTCTTAGCTAGGGAGGAATTCTTCCAGATATCCAATGTCATGGAGTCTCTCAACATGACACCCACAATGGCTACACCCATTTGTGGAAAAGAGCTCATCACAGAGTCACTCAACATGACATCCACCATGGCTATTCCCATGTATGGAAAGAACATGTGCACAAGTGTCCATCACAGAGTCACTCAACGTGATGTCATCATGGAGTCTCTCAACATGATGTCCACTATGGCTACTCCCATGAATGGAAAAACACAAGTAAAAATAATTCATCACAAAGTCTCTCAACATGACATCCACCATGGCTACTCCCAGAGGGTGGAACAAGGGCTTTCACCTCAAATTTCTCTGTCACAAAGAAAGATGCATTAACAAGGGCTTTCACCTCAAATTTCTCCGTCACAAAGAAAGATACATTAACAAGGGCTTTCACCTCAAATTTCTCCGTCATAGAGAAAGATGCATTATAGCAAGTCACAAGAGATCATTGATGTTGAGTCTCCCTCTCAACAAGGGCTTCATTCTCCACAACTCCAAGCGTGTCTCGAAAATGCACAAACTTCACTCTGGAGAGAGGATTGGTGAGAATATCAGCCACCTGCTCATTAGTGCAAATGTATCTCAACTGAATAGCTTTCCTTGGTACCATATCTCTGATGTAATGGTATTTGATCTCAACATGTTTTGTTCTGTCATGAAACACTGGATTG
Organism: Sequoia sempervirens; assembly: GCA_007258455.2. Lineage (NCBI taxonomy): Eukaryota > Viridiplantae > Streptophyta > Pinopsida > Cupressales > Cupressaceae > Sequoia > Sequoia sempervirens. The sequence goes on along the minus strand of VDFB02109042.1, from coordinate 71,856,563 downwards.
ACATATAGCTTCACACAACTTTGATTGTCACAATGAATAATAGTTGGCTCCAATGATTGTCCAAACAATCCTGCAAGGAGCTTCCGAAGCCACATTGCTTCTCGAGTTGCTACACATGCTGCAATATATTTTGCCTCTGCAGTGCTTAGTGCCACTGAGGACTGCTTCCTGCTACACCAAGAAATCATTGCAGACCCCAAGCTAAAGCAACATCCAGAGGTGCTTTTCCGATCGGCTACACTCCCTGCCCAATCAGAATCAGAATAACCTTGCAACTTTAGATCTACACTGGAAGTATATCTCAAGCCATATCCAACTGTGCCACACAAGTATCTCAAGATATGCTTAATTGCAACTAGATGAATTTGCCTTGGTTCACACATGAACTGACTGAGTGCACTCACTGCATAACAAATATCTGGTCTAGTATTGACTAGATACATCAACAATCCAATCAATTGCCTGTACATAGTAGGATCTACCAGATCTAAACTAGCTGTAGACTCACTTAACTTTCTTCAAATTAGTTTCCATCGGTGTAGACATAGATTTGCAATCCATCATCCCAAATCTCTTCAAGATGTCTATAGTATATTTCCCTTGACTCAAAATAATCTCATTGGGTTTCTCCCACACTTCCAATCCCAAAAAGTAATGCATAAAGCCTAAATCCTTCATCTCAAATTCAAAAGCTAACTCCTTGCATTTGATAATGAGATATTCTGCTCCAGTAAGAAATAGATCATCAACATAAAGAACCAAGATTAAAGCCTCACCATCAACTATCTTGAAGTAGAGATTTGAGTCAGCATCATTCTTAGAGAAACCCAACCTCATCAAGTATCGATCAATCCTCTCATACCAAGCACGAGGAGCCTGCTTAAGGCCATACAAAGCCTTCTTCAATTTACAAACATGAGACTCCTTCCCATGAATCACAAAGTCATCAGGTTGCTCAATGTATACTTCTTCTTCAATTACACCATTAAGGAATGTTGTCTTCACGTCCATCTAATGTAACTTCCATCCCTTAGTTGTTGCAATAGCAATGATAGTCCCGATGGACGTATAACGAGCAACCGAAGCAAAATTTTCTTCATAATCTATTCCCTCTTTCTGAGAGAATCCTCTAGCCACAAATCTAGCTTTGTATTTCTCAATGCTTCCATCAACTGCATGCTTGATCTTGAAAAGCCATTTAGAAGATACAATTGATTTCCCTTCAGGTCTTGGTACAATATACCAAACATCGTTCTTGATAATAGATTGATATTCTTCAGCCATAGCATTTCTCCATACTTGCTGACTAGATGCTTCCTCAACACTGGAAGGTTTAGACTCAATGATATCACTCATTAATGCTACATAGCCTGGAAACTTCTGTGGTCTTTTGCTTTCTCTGAATGTGCCTCTAGGAGTTGCAAACATTTTTGCCTCTTGCACTGTTTGCCTAGCCAATAGAGGTCTCTTTCGGCCTATGACAATATCTCTTGGCCCATCAGTTGGTTCCAAAGGCTCAACTGGATCAATATCCTCTTCAGGTTCAACAGACTCCCTCTGAATCTCAGGAGAGTGATCAACATCCATGTCTTGAGGAGTCTCCTGGTCTTCATTATCTATCTCCATGTATGAACCTTTAGATCTTTTGAATGCAACATCTTCTTCAAAAGAGACATCCTTGTTGATCTCTATCTATTTCTGACCTGGAATGTAAATCCTGTAGGTTTTTGAAGATTCACTGTAACCCACAAATATTCCTTTGTTGCCAGATGGTTCTAACTTAGATCTCTTATCTTTAGGTACATGGATATAAACAGGACAACCAAAGATTCTCAAGTAACTAACCTCAGGCTTCACACCTATGAAGGCTTCTTCAGGAGTCATATTTTCCAAAATACGATGAGGGCTCTGATTCTAAACATACATTGCAATTCTAGATGCTTTTTCCCAAAGGAAGATTTGCAAGTCTTGATCATAGATCATAGCTTTGGCTACCTCAATTATGGATCTATTCTTCCTTTCTGCAACTTCGTTTTGTTGTGGATCGTAAAGAACACAAAACTCCCTCTTAATCCCTGCCTCGATACAAAAGTTACGGAAGCCTCCAGAGGTGTATTCTCCTCCATTATCATATCTTAGAACTTTGATCCTCTTTCCGTACAAATTCTCTACTTGAGCCTTAAATTCTTTGAATTTCTCAAGTACTTCTTCAGATTCCTTAGACTTCAAAAAATAAATCCAAGTCTTTCTAGAGTAGTCATCAATGAAAATTACATAATACAAAAAACCACTCAAGGATGCAATAGACATTGGACCACACAAATCATAATGAACAAGATCTAGAATACATTTTGATCTACTTTCACTACTATGAAAAGGACCCTTAGTATTCTTACCCAATGCACATCCTCTACACGTACCATCATGCTGTTGACTGAGTTTCAGAAGGCCAAAAACCATCTTCTCCATGGATGGAAGAGCTCTGAAATGGAGGTGAGCAAGCATTCTATGCCAAAGCTCGCTTGAACTGGTGGAATCATGCAACAATGCTTGCATTGGACGAATGGAAAGTCTATATAGACTCTCTTGCCGAACACCAATTACTCGGGCTATCTTGATGTTAGAGTTCTTCGGCCAAGCAAGAACTTTTCCCTCAGAAAATGCAACTTGATATCCTTTGTCCTCCAAAGCTGAAATTGATACAAGGTTCCTCTTGATACCTGGTACGAACAAGACATCACTCAAATGAAGAGAGATGACAGAATTTAGGTGAAGAGAGGAGGCTCCAACACCTTTCATTGAATAGCAAGCATCATCTCCTATTATTACTTGAATGTTGGTTTCTCTCTCCACCAAATTTGAAAGATGCTCTCTATATCTTGTAATGTGTCAAGAAGCGCCACTATCAATCAACCATGTGCTACTATCGATTGGAACATTGCTCGATAGGGCAGAGATGAATAGAAATCCACTTGAGTTATCTCTTGAATCCTTCTGAAGAGAGACATCTTCCACATCTGCAGTAGAAACATGTTGATTTGGTCTTGTTGCACAATCTCTAGCATAGTGACCATACTTGTCACATCTGAAGCACTGAATATGGGAGAGATCCTTCTTCTTCTTTGATTCAGGAGCAACATTCGATTTCCTGTCTCTATTCCTCTTGAAGTTACCTATTCCTTCATTATGAGAGCTTTGACCATTACTTCTTGCTGCCAACCTTGATTCCTCTTGAATGCAATATGCTCTAAGACGATCAAACTTTGGTAGCTTAGATCTTCCACTGATACCCTGGATAAAAGGCTCCCAAGATTGAGGAAGATCGTTAAGTGCCAACATGACTAAGTCTCTATCATCAACTATATCTCCAATGGCATATAGTTGATCCTTCAATTCAGTAATCTTCATAAAGAAGGAGATGATTGAATCTCCTTTCGCCATCTTGATGTGATGTAGTTGTTGCCTCAATGCAAGTGCTCTGCTGGTGTTATTAATCTCATACAAGCCTTGGAGAGTCTCGAACATGTCCTTGGCTGACGACATCTTGGATATAACTGGCACAAGATGATCCTTCACAGAATCAATCGAAATTTTCTTGGCCTTTGTGCCATTCTTCCTCCATTGTGTTTTCTCGGCCTCATCAGAAGGCTCGGGCACTTCACCCTCCACAAATTTGAGAATATCGTTCTCTTCTAATGCAATAAGAACTCTAAACTTCGAAGAGGTAAAGTTAGAGGCACCATCAAGTCTATCTTCAACCTTGAGTCTGTTCACCATTTTCGAAGCTAAGATAGACACACTAAGATGAGAAGAAGAGAATAAGATTATGTTGCTTATACAAATCTGATCACGATCTTGCTTAAACCCGCTTTGATACCATGTTAGTTTTATGATCAGATTTAACTTAAACATAAATAGAACAATTTCAAACAATTTAACACAACATATACCCTAGGAAAACCCTCCTTCTTGAGGGAGAAAAACCCAGCAACAATATATCACTTATATATTGAATAATGAACAACAATTCACTTTTACAATGAGGCCAATCACAAGGTCAAACTCGAAGCACCACACTTGATGCAATATCAAGAAAATAAGATCGAACTCCTTGAAGAATAATGTCGATCCTCTTGAATATCGATTTGCTAATATCGAACTCTTGTTGTAGGTAATTCACACTTGACTTGAATGAATAAACTGGATGTACGAGGGAGAGAGAGCAGTGCCTATATATACAATATGAAATGTCTTCTCCCAAGCAATGCGTCTCTACACAAGAGGTCGGCCTCTTCATGAAATGGTGCGACTCTTTCTCCAAGATAAGTCGGCCTCTTTACCAAAAGAAATGTCTCTTGAAAGGTGGCGATCATACTCTTTATGTCAGCTTCATTAGATAAAATATGATTTGTTATTTTAGTGAAGTGCCTCTTCACAAAAGTCGTCTCCAATAAATAAATAGCCAACGGCTATATTTAATTTATTGCTTATTAAATAAATTGTTGGAAGAATGATGCCCGCGGCTGCAACATCAACATTAAGGGCACTTCCTCGTGAAACTTTTTTGCATATTATTCAATGCTAAGATTCAAAATTAAACCTAATGGTAAATGGACTTAACTCCCAACAATATACTATAAGCTTAATTTTGATGGTGCTAATTTATGGAATCCTGAGGCCCGTGGCTACAACATCAACATTAAGGGCACTTCCTCGTGAAACTTTTTTGCATATTATTCAATGCTAAGATTCAAAATTAAACCTAATGGTAAATGGACTTAACTCCCAACAATATACTATAAGTTTAATTTTGATGGTGCCAATTTATGGAATCCTAGCACCACAATAGATGGTGGAGTTGAAGATATACATGCTAGTCTAGTTGTTGGCTTATATTGATGATGTGGGTGTAGCATCCAATAATGTGAGAGGAGTACTCACCTTCTTAATTCTTGAATATTGAAGGATATGTACCATAATTATGATGCAAGTATAGATGGTCTTCTTAGCTAGAAAGATTTCATGTTTTGGGTAAAAGCAAAAAGAGAGATGATTTTCAATTGTTTTACAATGAAAGCATATTTCTTTTTAGGATTTCTTCGAAAGCAAGACATTTCCTTTAATCTAATCCATTAACAAAGATATTTCACAACAATTCATCAAGGACTTCCTGATTGTAGCCCTTCTCAAACACCTAAAAAATGACTATCAATGCACATATTAATCACTAACAACAATCTTACTTCAATTGAATTATTGAAACACTAATAAAACATATGCAAAATATTGACAACATTAAGAAGCAAACATGGCAATGATAGAGATAACACAAGTCACCCTAAAAGGGAAAAACTCCAACAACAATGAGCAATTTACTTCTCAATCCAATAAAATCAAGTCATATGTACATTGTAATAAGTTGATGTGATGCCAACACAAGCTCTTCAACATTACAATTAAGCTTAAAATGCTACAACGATGTTTGCAACCTTAAACCCTACTCCACAATCCACAAAACCTACAAATTGAACATACAATAAGATTATATGATGAGAGATAACCCCTCTACAAGGCATAAAACGGTCTTACTTAACCTTGTCAAGCTTCTTGTGGTGTTCAAAGATGATTTCCCATGCTTAGAAGGGGTAAGAATTAATCAAACCCTTCAAATTCCACTGTTTATTTGTAGCTTGATGTTTTGCCACTTTTTGCAAAATGGAAAACTCACAACAACCACAATCAAGATGAATTCATCACTTTTGTTAGGGAGCAAAAATGTAATTGCTGCAATAGTGGGGTTTTTATTGCTTATGTAACTTGACATTTTTGTTGCTTTCTACATAGAGGTAAATTTGTAACACTTGCAATTGAGATGAAATGATTGTTTTTATAGGGGGGAAGTGCAATTACTACAATAGTGTTCTTTTCACTACTTATGGGAACAAATAGTTTCATCATATCACAAAAAATACTCATTTTCTATACTTGCACACTTGTCCTTTAAGTTACTTGTGATGCTCTCATATTCATTTGACTTGTACATAAGCATTTAAGCTCTTGAAAGTGATGATCGCTAATCCCCCCATCAAGGGAAGTCCTAAAACGACTCTTATACTGGATTGGATAAGCTCAATCAATTGATTATAAAACAATGACCCTTTAATGATTCATAATCTTAGGCATGATACCAATTTAGCTTAGAACTTTAGTTGATTAGATAGACCGCCAACAAGAGAATGCTAACAGCTATGTCAAGGTAGAGAAGACAATGGAAAGGTTGGGATAGCCTCAAAACTTTTGTACAAGATTCTTAGTTGAATAATGTAGCATACATATCTACCTTGAGCACTAGTTTGTGCAAGTTCATTGCATGTGGATCAAAGAAGTGGATTCAACTAAAGATATTGAACCTATAGAAAATGCTTGAAGAATTATTCTTGGATGTGTGGTTTTGTAAATCTAGACATCTATCTTACTTTCTAATATTAAGAAGATATACTATCATTTTGTACTTACTCAATTATTTAATCTTTTAATATAACATTCTATATTCTTGGAATTAAAAAAGAAGTTTAAGATATAATTATTTGTTTCTCTACTCATTTGTCTATGATTTGGATTTCTATAAAATTAAAAATTTGACAAGTGAATTAAGTTAAAAGACCAAAGTAGTTCTATTTATTAGCATTGAGACAATAGTCTTTTCATTAAAAACATACATATGTTCTCTCATTAAAAGAAACCAATGGGCATGGGGTAGTGGGCCTAGCTCGATTGGCTAAAGCATCCTATTGCAGGCAAGAGGTCTAGTCTCCCCACCGTCCCTGTGGTACCTGAGGGCGTGTCGCACCAGTGTCACCGGTCACATGAAAAAAGTTTACCAGGGGCACAACAGTTTGTAGGGAGACAGATACCCGACCGAGTTCTGTAGTCTAAGACCAAAAAGAAAAGAAGACGAAGGAGAAAAAATCCCAATGGCATGTTGTATGTATGTTATTGTTTGCGAATTGATTTTTATTTTTTTTATTAGGTCCCTATTCTATATTTGCACCTATTAAAAAGTGTTGCAGAGAAAAGAGGTCAAAACAGAAGGATTAAAAAAGCAAGCCTCGTAAAGGTGTACAATTAATTATAAAGTAAAGCCATAATGACTTTATTGCCTACTTCCCATTGATATAGAACTCAAACATATCAAAATATTAATTTTTGGATCAATATTGAAAAAGTCAATAATAAATGAAATCAATTAGTTTCTCCTGATAATCTTGCACCATCATGTATTACATTTTATCTATTGATTTGTTAGCTCCAACTAAAATTATAGCATATTTCCTATGTATTGATTTGTTAGCTGCAACCAAAGTTATATACATATGTAATTTTCCCATTCATATAATCTATAACTACAACCAAAATTGTTTCAAAACTTTTAAACAAATATTGCAATTAGATCCGCACTTCAAATATTGATAATGAACTTGTTGGGTCAAGTCAGTGTCAGGCTTATCTCTTTACACATTTTGACAAGTTTCTCAAGGTGTAGAGCTGTGTAGGTATCACCAAACTGGCTTATTTTCATGCACACAGACAAACATTCACAGTATTTTTTATTGAGTCGGAATATCGACGGTTATGCATAGAGTATTAAATTTTTAATAATCAAACATGCATTGCTTATTCGTATTGAATATGATACTCTCAGGCCAAAAAGTAATCAAGTCTCATGATAGTAGTAAAAGGTGAAGAATTATGAAACATTTACTTCTCCATTTCCCTGTTGATAACGATTCAGATTCCAGATAGAAGATGACTGCAAACAACTCTATTTGCCCACTTTAAAGACTATAACCAAATCAAATGCAGAAGTTTATAGAAGAGGCCTTAATCCAGAAATAACAATTTCCATTTGTCAATATATTCAATGTGCTAAGAAACAGATGGTTGGGGTCCCATGCTAATTAGCTTCAAATGATGAATTAATGCTATCCTCCCAAAATAACTCGTGACTGAAGCAATTCCATGGGTTGAAAGGTAAAGAATAATATTATTCAAACAGATTCAGAGATCTTTACATGGTTGCAGATCGATAATTTTTTTGTTTATTTTGAATTAGCTCTAAGAAATTGTATATTATAAAGTTAAAATGAAAAAATAAGAGATTTCAGAGGAGGAAAGGAGAATGGTTAGCCAACTAAATTAGAATGGAAAAGTAAAACATTTGCATGATCAAATTCATATGGACTTCCTAGGGACCTTATTTTGGGGTTTTCTTTCAAATATATAGTTTTAGGTCCTTCAAAAAATTTATATTAAGAACTAATCAAAGCTCTTTTGGAGCTAAGGCTTCAGTTCTCCAGTGACATCATTGATAATGATGTTAAATATCTTGTGAAAATGTGGGATAATGTTCTGTACACAAATCAGAATCCTGTGATGTTGCATCTAAGCTAGATTATTTCAATTGCATGGTTACCTGATTTAACAGTTTCTAGCCTTCTCCAATGATTGATAATTTGAACTACTAAAAACCAAGAGTAAAAAGTATCTAGCCTGATTGAAATCTCTTGTTTTCTTTGATATCCTTTTTTGATTATCTTCAGTGCAAGCCCCTAGTTTATGGACAGTGCTAGTCTGTGCCTCAGCTTGTAGTCAGAAAATTTTGATCCCACAACGCAAGTTCTCTCCAAAATACCAATTTTCCATTCCTCAATACATATCGATGGAAGGATGACGTGTTTTCAAACAATGAAACAATGGTAATTTGGTATGGGTATAGGCACATCATTTTTCCAAATAACAATTAGGTACGAATATGGGGTCTGGAACTATGCGTGTCTAGAAATGGCTAGAAATGACCTCCAAATTTTGTTCTTTTCTTAAAAGCATCTGTCCTCTCTCCTCACCTGCTGAAAAATTGTAACATTTAGGTTTGAGTTTTGACTTCAACATGCTTTTGATTGTGGGTATCAGTGATAATGTTTTCAAAGTTTGGGCAAACAAAAGTTAATTGGTTCTTGTTTGTTTATCGTGGAATTTTTAGGGTACCCATAGGTCACCAAGGAGATGTCTCCTAAAATACATAATGTAGTCACTTGAGATGATCAAAGGACATTTACATATATACTCATTGTATCTCTGAGACATATCTCATGGATCAGGCATTCTGGTACTTTTGCTTAAATGCATCAAAATGAAGCATGAAGACGATCTTCCTTGAAGCGCCATATATTGCAAGTATTTTCAGGTTCTTGACTATGAACAGATCCATCTCACACTAACGGATATCTACTTTATACCTTCTATTTCAAGCTGAAATTCCAAATACTTGTAAAGGAAAAGACCCTTAATTGCCTAAGACATCTCAAGATCTTCGTAGCTTCAGAGAATTTACCATTGAAACGATGAAAAGTCTAGGTGATTGTACCTACTACCTCATTTGCAAGCTAACATTGTGGGAAGCGGTTTATAAGTACTAATGCAAGTTAATAAAGAAGATAAAAATTCACATTAATTGAGTAGATTCAACTTTGCTTGTACCTGAAACTTTTAGTGATGAAAACAATCAAAGGCCTCTGAATTTGGAATTCCATTTACGTTTTAAGAGAGACTTATAATCTGTTGGTATATAACTCAAGACTCAACCAAGTGGTAAGGGCATTGCTCCTATCCCTCTTTGTTATGTTCATGAGAAATCCCAAATGGATTTATGACATAACACTCCTAGAAATGTGTTCTATTCGGACATGAGAGGCTTGAAAAGCACTAATGAAACAAGATGTTTATGAATCAGAGAAAGACAAAGCTGACAATATTCATTCAAGAAACTAAAGTAGGCTATGCATCCTTGAAGAAGATCAGTTTTTATAGTTTTTCGACTTTTTCCACAACAATGTTCATGACCAGACTAAGGAACTGTCACCTTCATTAATTCTAAGACTTCTAAGAGACTGGTCCAATGATAGGATTAGTAAGAAGGTTAAATGTTGAGTTAGTCCCCTCTATCGAGAATTTTTTGAAACTAAACTCCGAGGAATCCTCCCTGGGTAATCTAGGTTTGGCAAGAACTCAGAGTTTGTAGGAACGTGGATGAGTCTCCCGTCTTCTAGTTTGCTAAAGACCCAGGACAGAAAACTAATAATAATGTGGAAGCCATTGCCATTTAAAGAAGATCTCAAGAGAATGGAGATTAAAGCTTTATACAGCACTCTTGTGGAAATGGACTCTGTGGTTATGGTAAATATGATAAAGGTTACCTGGGGTTGTAAACAGCATAGTTGACAGCTAGCAATATGATTCAAAGATGTTCTTAAAGTTGAAGACAGATTAAGAGAGGTGGAATTCCATTATAGACCAAGTCCCCTATTGGACTGTATTATACATCTACCTGGATTCCTACCTGCAAACAAGTGGCATCTCTCTTACATTTATGCAACTGTCCCGTGCAAATCAATTGCAAGCCTTGGCTACGAGAGTCTATCCCCAATCACAATTATTACAAGTAAAACGAACAATCTTTTGTGTTTTTTGATGATCAAGCCTACGATTTTTGGTCAGGTGGGTTCTTCAAATGTCCTCCAAGTGGTTCCGGTGGATTTCTGCTGCATGTCCCTGCAGTCTGGTGTATGTGATGAGATTCCACCACGCACCCTCTCCTCGGTACATCTTAACATGGTATCGGCCATGCGTCATTCTGTCACTCCATAGGGCTCCCACTTGCATATCTACTATTTTGCATGGCACAGCATTCTCTGCTTTACACATAGTGACCTAGCTTCCTTCTGTGACTTGCTCAAATCACTGTCGCACCAACTTCAGTACTTTGCTCCAACTCACTCTTCTGTGCAATCTTTGCCTTGATTGCAATCTTCTGGACCTCTCACTTTTTCTTCTTTTGTCTGGTGCACTGCTTAATCTTTCACAATTTTCTGTGTAACGAGGAATGACAATGATTCTGTCACTGTGATCTACGATATAGCAAGATCTCAAACGGATAGCACTTGCAACATGGATTGTCACTTTTTTAAACGACTCAAGATTTTGTCCTTAGAAATTAAAGTTAAAATGGCACTTCTACGAAAATTAAATTCAGACTGTTCTTATTTACAAGGGACAAATTTGTATTGGAAGTGGCCTTTAAATTTGAGAGTTGCATCTATTAGAAAATGTTTTCACTTTGAGGCACTAATTCTTGTTTTCAGTTTGTGTTTGTTCTGTGTAGGATAGTCTTCACAGCCTTCAAGGTCAATAATTGGATGATATCAGGTGATAAATCAATGGTCTTTTAAAGCAAAGATACAGGTTCAAATGCCGGAAGAACATGTTAACACGTCGCATTTAGGAAATAAAGAAAAACTAGATTAGGGTTGCAGTTTTAAAGGGTTCAGCATACCTCATACCAACTAGAAAAAGCGGAATAAGGGCTTGCAGTTTTTGAGATGATGAAATAAATGGACGTAAATTTCTAAGTAGAAAATAAGTAAAATAGAAAAAGCTGAACTAGGTCTTGCAGTTTTTAAAGAGATGAAATGAAAGGGGGAATTATCTAAAAAGGAAAAAACTGAACCATGGATTTCGGTTTTTGAGGCCAAAAAGAGAGGCGTGCATAACCAAAAATTTAGACAAGATGGAGTTGAATCTTACCGATTTTGCTTCACATTAACAACACAGAGATCCTCAAGCCTTGGTCTCTGTCTATGCTTATACTCGCATCGTTGAATCCAATCTTTCATTATGCATTAAAGTCTTTTGGCATTTAACCTCGTTTGTTAAATTGATGCAATTAGTCTGTTATGAAATGCCTCCACACTTTCTAACAAAGGAGTCTGTTTGACCTTCTTTTCTTTGAAATCACCGACCCAAACTGGTCACTGCTCACCACTTTCATCTCTTAACATCAGTCGGTGAAATACTTCCATAGGGATTATCGATTTTCTACAAACATTTTGTTATCATTCTCCAAACGAGCGTTTGTTAGGCGTATGCATTCTTTAAAAAAATTGTATCGATGCTTACGGTGTTACAGATTCGACTTGATTGACAGTAGTATTGCCGCTACAACAGACGGGTTTCCCGCGTGTATATCCTTCATAAGTTCAATTTCAGGGCATATACCGCAGAAATAGACCTTTCTACACAGCACCTTTTAACAAATTAATTATTAATTTGTTAAATCTAACAAGTCATGTTTTTAAATTTTAATTATATTATAGGTGTTCTTTAATGCGACAAAGGCTTCGTAATAATCACAATTCGTTTTTTCTTTTCCTTTTTTCCATTACATCTTTAATATCCTCTTATCAATTAAGCATCTTCTTTTCAATTCGAAGAGTTAGTTTCATAACCTTACTCAATCACATAAGGTAGTAGCTCTAGACCTCAAATGTACAATCTTGTATTGAATAAGATAACCTGACCTAACAAAACGAATCCATAGATTGAAACCTAATCCTTAAGGGCTCATTTTAGATGGCCTTGCTTACATATCCCTTGCTAGGAATTAGAGGCATTGTAGTTCTCAAACCTGCATACATAGTGATTAACTCATTTATAGATGCACGTACACAAAGTCGCTAAATTATGCATACATCACCTAAACATAATGTGACTACTTCATACATCCCTTGCTTATACACAATATGATTAACATAAACATCACATGCACACACAATGACTAGCTAGCAAAAGGGAAGTGGTGGCAACCTTATTGCAAGGATCTCTCCCTTTACTTGGTTCACTAACACATAAGCTTTTAACTACATATGAGTTGGAAAGATGACTGTCGATGCATCTCATATTGTATCATGGGTCTCATTATTTCTCCTAGATCATTGCCAATTGTGATGACACACATGCATTGCATACTACTTGTGATTTTTCATTGGCTAAGGTGTAAGTGTAACAACATACATCACATAAGGCCAATAATAATATTTTCATAGCCCACTAAGCTTTTTGATTCATCTTATACTTGAATAAACACAATTGGGATATCATATGGTTTTACCTCACCTAAGACTAGTGTCTATACTATAAATCGTGCATAGAGTGATTTAACAATTAGAACCCAAAGAACCATGCCACAAGCAAACACCACATTGAAAGCACACATTCTTTTTCATACACCAATGCCAATATTGAACTCCTGAGATGGGTAGCTCCTAACATCTATTACTAGCATGCTATTGGTGAAAGTTGACTATCCCTATGAAATCAAGCAGCTCTTGATATTTATCACCTATATACTACTAGTGAAAAATGACTAACCCTATGATATGATTGAATACCTTTTTTTGGAAAAGCATGCTCCTTAGCTCCTCTCATGTTGGAGTAATGATAAGTTATCTATAAGTGGGCCATAATATTTGCAATTTTGGTGATCACCTTAGGATGAGTGAGACAAGATATGCTAAGAGAACAATTGTCCTCTACCTATGCCCTTGTAGAGTCTCTTTCTCAACCTTAGTTGTGATGCAAAAAAATCAACTCTTGCATCAATTTCAATTCAATATTGTGATATTTAGAAAGTATTAAAACGTTGATCTAAAACATAATGTCTGAAGGGTTTACACCTTAGACTAGTTAATCATGTTACATTACCCCAAATGAATCCATTAAACCATATAATTCTCATATAGGTCTTGCAATCAAAATCCAACATACAAGTAATAAATTCAAACCACACGAGCTAGTCTCTTTCTAGACACATGCACAAATATAAACTCTTAAAATTGCCTTAAAGGCCATTTACTTCATTCAATTATTTTATGGAAGCACATTATTTATTGGACAAAAATTAAATCCACATATATAATATTAGACAATATAATTCTACTTTTAAGTACATAACATTTTATGCATTACCAATCACAAAGATTAGCATACATTTATCCACCATACCATATTTGGTAATAACTATCATTAATTGCTCATAGTTGGCGAAGATAGTCATAAGGAATTCTATTCTAAACTTAACATAGATCTAGGTACATAATAGGAGCAATTAGACCACCAATACATAATAAGACTTGTTCACATCATTAGATCACAACGACTTAATTCAACATCATGATTAAATGAAAGTTAGCAAGATTCTTTAACTCATTCATGGCCATGTCATGACCAGTTTATTGTGCCCTTATTTATTTTAAAAAATAAACCTCACTAGTGTCAAAAGGCTAACATATACTTTCCTATACTTATAATGGGGCCAAGAATCTTATGCTATAATGTTTAGTGGACAATGCTTTGATTATTTTATTTTAGATAAGTCTACAAACACTATCATACACTCACATCAAAGATAGACCATGATGATAGTGACTCTAGAAGTCCATCCAAGATTAGAGTAGATTTTGGAAATCCAAACATAGTAAACCTCATAGTTGATAGGCCTGATGATGATGGATTATTGGCCCACATCTATATAATGGAGATATTTTAATTAGACAGTTGAGTTCACAACTATTTGATACAAATCTAGCTTCAAGATGAAGAATGCTAAAGAGGGAGGGATGACCATGTTCAAGAAAAATCTCAAACCTTGGAGCAATTCTCTAAATTCCTCCATTATAGATGAGTCAGTAGGGCATTCTTTCCCCAAGTATTGCTTACATACCTACTTCTAAATGAGATCTAAGTCCCATGTAATTCTCCTAAAATGTTCACAATTAGGATGGGAGCTTGGAATTTCCCAAGTTAAGATAAAATATGCAAATACTAGACACAACCATGTTGTCTTCTACATTAGTAAGGTATAGCTTGAGCAAGGCTTCTCAACCTTTATAGATATTTTCCCTAAGGAAACGTTGACAAAATTAATGAAGGAAGGTCATGTAATTGTTGGGGGTGGTTTTAGCACAACCAACTTGCTAAGTAATTCTTGAAAAGTAGGACTCCCTACTCCAATGTTCCTTTCGGGCTAGGTCTTGACCGTGATGGACATTTGTAGTGTAGAAAACTGTATACCTTTACAATTTCACACTATGTTTGCATCCCCTTAATTAATTGGACTTAATTAAGCCTTTAATTTTCCAAATTATGTATTCTAAATCCTTATTATTCTTGTTTTTCAAAAGGGAAACCTACATTAAACGATTGCTAACATTAATTTAAAACACCTTAGAAATTTCCTGTCCTGGATTTAGGTCCTAGGAACCATTCGCCCAAGGGCGATTGGGTCCCCTTTAAGTGCCAAGACCCAATTTTTAATATGTTTTTGGCAGCATTTTAATGATTCAAATTCAAGTTTCAAATGTTGGCTCGTGGAATCTAATTTTCAGGAAATTAGATAAACACCTATAAATACAATTATTTTATCAATTCAAATCTAACTTGAGCTAGAGGCAACTTTCGCAAGAGAAAATATTATTGTCAAGAGCCTTGAAGAGGGGATTTAACAGTCATCTACAACAACAATCAAGATCATATCATCATGTCAAAGTTTATGCATATTCATGTCATGTTTTGGAGCTAACATTTTGATGTAAGTTTCAAGCATTCAAGCATCAAATCAAGCAATCAATCAAGCCAATTCATGCAAGATCCATACCTTAGAGAGATGTGTTAGAATTTAGTCCTCTAAGGGCAGCCATTAAGAGTTTGGTGAGTTGTAACAAGCAAGAGTTTATTCATCAATTCCTTCCATTTATCATTATGTCATTATCAAGGTTTAATTACCAACATGGCGTTTGACTAAGGAAAACCCCCATTCACCCAAAAAAAAAAATTTCTTCTCACTTTGTATGCGCAAATTTACAAGTGAAGAAGGATTGAAGGTTGATCAAAGGAGCAATTTTGAAAAGTTGCATTTGTTGTCAACATTGTTGTCAAGCTACGCAAACTCAGATTCAAAATTTATTTCCGAATTTTTGACCATCAAACATGGAGAAATTAGAAGCTTAGATCTAGGATCTGAGGACTGCAAAATCAGATTTTGGACCTCTACACTAGGACCCATTCACCGTAGAGTGAACCAATCCTGATATAGAGCTCAAGATCTACTTTTTATGCTAGGTGCACACCATTATGCCCTTCTCAGATCTACTTGCAAAGTATCATTTCTATTTTTGTTATCATAATATTTCGCATTTCAAGTGTTAGGTCATATAATTCATTTAGTCAATGCACTTTAAATCATATCCCAATATAGAAAATCAATCATTTCTATCATTTTATCTTAGATCTTTCCTACTCTCTTAAGGAACTGAGATCCAAAATTAGATTGGCTCACCTCAAGGTTGAAAGTCAATCTTTGCATTTTGTGATCTCTTTCCTAATGAAATTTTAGAGAAAGGTACCTAGATCCTATTGTTCTAAACAAAAGGGACATATGATCCCTTTTCCTTTATTTCATTTTGGTGAACCTGACGTTGTACATCATATTTTCTAATTTGGAGATCCTCAAAACCCTAGATCTAGGTCTTGCATTGCATTAGTTTGCATTTCTTTGTTAGGGTTTCATCTTCGCATTCTAAAATTTCATAAAATTCAAAAACATTGAATTCCCTATTATGTCATAGGTTGAATTAGGGTTTGTTTCATTCATATTTAGATCAGAATTATATCAAAAATTACGTTCAAAAAGTTGTCATTTTGTTCATAGATTGTCATTAAAATTGCATTTCCATTTCATCTAAAAATTTGGAAAAATTGTCATTGATTAACCTGTTTGCAACTGGAAAAAGAAACATCAAACAACAACAAAAAAATTCAAATTTTCACTTTTTAGAATCATGTACAAGGACCCATTCACCCTTGGGTGAACCTATTTTTGTATAGGTATCTTAGACAACTTCTGTACACTTTTTTTTCTCTGTATCATCAGTCTATTGTAGCTTGAAGAAGTTTTTTTTTTAATTCTAAAAAAATTGTTATTACATGTGCAAGAAAAGTGTCATTTTGCTTGATTTGTTGCAAATTTGGAAAAAAAATATTGCATTTCAATATTGAAAATCATTAGATCTGTAGGACATTTGTTTACATTTCTGAAGCATTGCATAAGTTGGATAGATTCATTTTCATTACTGCACAAACTCAAAACTCTAGATGTTAGCATGTTTCCTTTTCAAAGATGTGGTTTTGATATGGTAAAGAATGGGTCGTATAAGTATAATATCCTTGCTTATGAGTACAATCTAGGGCAAAGAAATGAGTTCATTAACAAACATGTTATCCATCCTCCCAATATCTTTCCTAGTTATGAGATTACCTTATGGAAAGAGAACGAAATCATTAACACATTTCTTAATATTACCATTCCTATCCTTCACTCAACCCCTAATATCTCTCCCATTTATGAGGATGATTTGATACAAGAGGATGCAATCATAGAAAATCATGAAAATCATAGTTGTTCTTCTCTCGATACCTCTCCTACTTGTGACAAAGGTATCTTGGTGTTAGAAGATCCAATTGTCGCACGTCATGAGAACCTTGTTTGTCCCTCTCCCTCTACTTCTCCCACTTGGGAGGATATTATGGCACAAGAGGATGAGATCATTGACACATTTATTAACATCACCTTGCCTATTCTCCATTCATCTCCCAACATCTCTCCCAATTGTGATAATGTTTTAGTGCAAGAGGATAAAATTATTGACAATCATGACAATCATTATTGTCCTTCTCCCGATACCTCTCATGCTTGTGATGAAGGTATTTTGGTGTTAGAAGATACAATCATTGAGAATCATAAGAATCTTGTTTGTCCCTCTCCAAATGCTTCTCCCATTTGGGAAGATATTGTGCCAAAAGAAGATGTCATTGATACATTTATTTTGAAATATAGTATAGATGAAGAGGATAAGGCAACCTTAGATTCTCTCTTGTTAGAAAATCATCAACAAGAAGTCACATCTGCTGAGGTTATGAACCCAAAAGTGTCCATTAGATCTCCCTTGATTATAGGACCTCTAAACATTCCTTTGGAACTCCTAAGAGTCCTCTAATTATTGGACCTCCCAACTCATCTCCTAAGCCACTTCTTATCATAGGACCACCTCAACACTAACCAAAACCTCTCTGACATATCTTAAATTTTGCAAGGAAACTCACTAGTAACAATGTTTCACAGTAACCGAGTTATAATACCATTGCTCACACATATAATACAAGGAATAATAGGCAACCAAAAACCATACCTACTTCATTACCACTCCCTCAACCTATTTTTCCTACTGCTCCTTGTTTGCCTTTGCATAGCGGAAAGGAGTATGATCTTGTGGAACAACTTTGTAACACTCCTGCTAAGATCTCCCTTTGGGATTTGATTCAAGCGTCACCCATTTAACATGGCATGCTTCAAAATTCTTTGCAACAAGTTTATATCATCCTTCCTAGTGCGCAACCAAATGATGTGGCAACTATGATTGAGAATATGAATTCACCTAATTTGGACATTGCCTTTCATCAAAGTGAATTACCCCCTTTGGAAATGCAAAAAAAAATGATGCTTTGATGATAGTGGCTCGTATTAAGAATGGTAGTACCAAGTTTGGAATAAAATGTACTCTAATTGATAATGGTTCGACACTCAATGTTTGTAGTATAAACCTTTTAGATAAGATTGGAGTGGATAAGAGTAAAATTCAACCGGATTCCTTCGCTATCTGTGGTTTCGATAATGTGGGAAAACAATTGCTTGGTGTGATAATAATGCCTATTCAAGCAGGTAAAGTTACATTGCAAACTCTTTTCCATGTCATGCCTAATGATCTTTCATATAATATCCTCTTGGATAGACCATGGATTCATGCAATGAATGCAGTGCCTTCAACGTTACATCATCTAGTGAAGTACACTTACAAAAACAAGGTCTACACAACCAAAGCCGATCTCCAATTAGAAAGTTGTTTGCAAAATGAAACAAGAATGACAAATCCTCTTACAACATTGACACCAACTATAAAAGTAGAACGAGTGTAGGAAGAAGAGAAAGAAAAGTGTTTTTCATCAATCATGAAACTATTGGATGATGATTGGGGTTCATTAGATTTTACACCTACATTCATGGGAGAATACAAGATTACACACAAATCAAAGAAAGAAGCTACCATAATATCAACACAATCTGAGTCATCCAAACCATGTGAGTCCATAAATTTTAGCGAAGAAGAGGAAAACACAAATTATACACCCACATATGATGAGTGTGATCATTAGAAACCATCTTCTCCAAAAGAAATGGAAAAACTTTATGGAAGAGGTTATGAGATTTTGAAACAACTTGGCTATAATGGAAAAGGATGTGGTGTTAAAGAACAAGGTATTTGTGTCCCTATTGAACCTAGCACACAAGAACAAACAAGAGGTCTTGGTTATTGTTATTTGAAAGAAATGAAAGCATCAAATAAACCTTCACTCAATATCAATGTCATCACGCAAAACACTCCTAGGACAAGTGTTGCTTCATCTTCAAACACATTTCTTAGTGATGATTGGGGTTCATTATATTTTACACCCTCCTTTATGGAAGGGTACAAAATCTCACAATCTAAACCTAGAGAGTCTTGTGTATGTATGATACCTTGTAGTAAGCAAGAAGTATCTCTATCACAAAAGAAAGGAACATCTTCTACTATTGATCAAGAGAGTACCTTTTCGAGGCTTCTCCAAGCTCACTTGATATCTCTCCCTCCAAGAACATGAAAGAAATTCTACAACAAAAGCTCATTTTGTTCATATCATTGAGTGCATGGTCATTCAACCAATGAATGTAAGGCTTTGAATAATAAAATTCAACATCTTAAGGATTGTGGTGTTCTTCCTTATGTTGATGCACCTACTTCCTCTAATTGATAATGATTTCCATCCTATCATGTTTCTCATCACTATGTGGTATTGGTAGCTTTATGTTTTTTTTTCATTTCCATTCATGGTGGTACAATCTTAAGTGCAACCATATTTTTAACGGCAGCAACATGATTGTCCTTGGTGGGGTTATCCTTGTATCTATGCTTGGGGGGAAATGATAACTAGTTTTGGGAAACACACATTCTTTTCAAGGATCCCCTCTTCCTCTCTTTCTACTTAAAATACCAACATGGAAGGTATGTTGACATTTTAAGTGGGGGGCATATATTCCCCCACTCATTGTTTGCATGTTCCCTTCTTAGTGATGATATCATACATCTGCTAGGAAGTGTGACCTTTTTATTCGAAGTGTGGCTTTCTTGACCTATGTGAAGTGTCTTCTTTGTGGTGATATTATGCTTGATGTTCTACAAGAGTGTGCCCCTTCTCGGCATATGACATTCCTCTTGGTGGTAATGCTATGATCAATATTCCTTAAGACGTGAATCTTTTATTCTTTGACTAGTCCTCTCTTGGTGGTGATGTCAAGTGTGATGTTCACTAAGGTGAGACCTCTCATGTATTAAGCAAAACCCATTTAATTCTCTTTAATGTTATTGCATTCAAACCTTTCCATATTCCATGAGTGTCTAGCATAATGCAACTTGCTAGCCTTGTGAAGTGTTGTTCATTTTGTGGCACCTTATCAAAGTTATCAATGAGTATAAATTTTGGTATGGGCGTATGGGAGCCTGTAGAGCTGGCATGACTTTCCCATTTTCCACCTTTTTGTGAGTTCACACCTTGTAGACCTAGTGTGTGTTTCTCACCCTATTTCCTTGGGGCTCACCTAGTGTATATTGGACTGCACTAGCCCTTGTGAGTGTATTTTTCATGGCCATTGAGCATAACACAACTTACTTTCGAGTGGAGCCATGTGAGTGTGTTTGATGGATGCGGCATAATAACACTTTCTAGTTCATCCCTTGTTGCATTAATTTTGACATTGTATGTTTGTGTATCTTTTCTTGCTGTGTTACACCCTAATTGTGTAATTACTTTTTACTATTACTATGTAGGGTAAAATGTGAATGTAATGTGAATTCAGTGGATGAATAAATTGTACTTGCACTTTGTTATCACTGCATTATGAATGAATGTTATCTCATTTAATATCATATGAAGGAATGCATTTATGTGATTGGATGAATATTGATTTGATATTCTAACTTTGGAGATGTATTACGTATACTGCATATTTTATGAACAATTGACTGTCGTGTGCATGTGTTAGTGGTTGCAGGTATATGTTCAATTCCTCCAGGCAGAGGGGAAGTATCACTCAGGAGAAGATCTTGGTTGGGTAACCAGTAACGTAACCTATATGAGCTTATTCATACACCATAGTAGAATAATTGAGTTGAGTCATTAAGTGGGAAGAGGGTGTCATCCTTAGTTGATGTGTTTGCATAAGTAAAAGTCTTGATTACTATTGAGATGCATTATTGGGTGATGTTTATCTATTTGAGCTTTAGAGTTCTTTCTTGTACTATTATGATTATATTGATAGGAAGAACGTACGTGGAGTATGCGTATATATATGCACATATATGTCAATGGGATCTAACGACATGTATATGCACATGTATAGATGTACCACACGTAAGCGTTTATCAATACAATGGTAATTTTGAATGGATATATGTGAATCGAATTTGAACATATATATATGTATAGTATATACACATATCCATATGTAGATATGTATCGATACATGCATACATTGGTGAATGGACATGCCCATACGAATGTATCAATATAGGTATTCATATGTATACGTGTACATAGAGGCATATACTTATATATATATATATATATATATATATATATATATATATATGTATGTATATAATCGATATATTGTGTTTATTATGTGAATACTATCTTGCTTATACTTATTTGTATATCAAATGTATACTTGCTTGGTGGCAAAAAGTATATATATATATATACATATACATATATACACCTATATATTGGTATTAATATGTAGATGTATATGTAGTATTATATATAAATTAATATATATTTAGTATATTAACCATTGCTTGGGAATCGACTATCATTTACCATGATAGAGGCCGAATATAAGTTGCATATGACTATATCTTGAGAGGCTAAGTTTTACTCTTGCTGCCATGCTTTGTGGAACACATATTTTTCATTATAGCTTGTTGCATTATGTCGATGCATGGTGAAGACTTAGTCAACACCTATAGTAGGATCTTCTTTGACTTGGTAAAACTTTAAATTCCACGTCTTTAAGTTTGAATCAATAACTGTTAAGTTGTGAGCAAACAGGTCGTCGACTTTGTCAAAATGAGTAAATATCTGAATCGACTCACACCAAGAATCAGTCGATGTAAGCTTGGTGTTGCAAATTGGTTATTGATTGTTTCAAATAGAATAGAAACCACACCAACTGTTATTTGAGAGTATGTAGTTGGCGCCACCTTTGGAAACCCATTTTCTATAGATTTCCATTGTTTGAGGTAATTTGAATCAATCATGTGTTGATTTGAATGTCTCTTATTGTTGTCAATCAACAAGGTTGATCTATAGTTGTGATTAGCTGAGTGATTTCTTATATTTGTGCCACCTTTTTGCTAAGTCGAGTAAGTAGGATGTGCATGGTAATTGTTGTCAATAACCATGCCTAATCTGTAGGATGTGAGGCCTCATTGCTGCTATATAAATAGCAGGGAAAACTCATTTATTGAGGATGCATTGCTGCAAGCATTTTAGTTTGCATTTTTATCAATTTACTCAGTTTTATTTGAGAAAGAGAGAGAGTTTTGTTATATTGAGAAAGAGTAGTATTTGAGAGAAGTAATCTATCAACTTGAGAATTAGAGGGTTATTGTGACATTTCTTGAGAAGCTATAATCAGTCTAGTTGTTGTTTGGGGAAGCTTCATTACTGTCAACTGATTGGATAAGCAAAAATAGGCATGGGAATATTCTTCTTTGTTATTTTATTTTTAAAAGATTGTTCTCCATGAATTCTTTGAGTTGTCTTTTATGAGTACTTGCATTTAGGGAAACTAGAATGGCTTTAAAAAGGAAATAAAATCTATTATGTTGTTTTATGATGTGGTTGTATGTACTCCATAATAGGAGGTTGGTGTTTATCAAAGGTATTTCATACTAGATATGATTAAATGTGAGTGGAATATGAGTTACTCTTAGCTAAGTTATTTATTTAACTAGCATAGATTGTGTTTACTCCTAGGATTGTTTATCCAATATGGGAGGGAGCTTGTTTATTTACTTTGTTAAAGTAGATTTATTCCAAGTATGTAGAAGTGGTGATAGGTTATCTCTGGGGTGATAGATTATCCATTAAAGGAAATACCTGTGTAGTTTAAGATGGCCTTAAGTCAAATCAGCCTTGAGTAGTCTATGTGATAGATGACCTTCATTTAGATTACCATTTGAGAACACTTTGGCCAAAGTAGTGTGACTACCTCTAGCTCCACTGTCAGTTCACCATGATCTAGTATTACATGCTAGTTCCATACTGTGGGATTACAAGTTTTAGTTATGTAGGACACAACACTATGCTCAGTTGGTTGTCGTTACTCTGTTACTTTACCAATCTCTTCATCGAAGGGAAGGGCCATATATCAAATGATAGATGTGTAGGGGATTGCCTTAATAGTCTGTGGTTGGAAAAAAAGAGCTTGAGTGATGCTTCTCCTCCATAGCAGGCGACAAAAGAACCAAGATTTGAAAGGAAGAATCTTGGACCGTCTTATAGCTATTTGTTCCAAAGCTCACTTGAGCTATGTATGTAAATGTATGCACTCTTGCATTTTTGTAACTTGTGAAGTTATTGTAATGAAATGAAATCTTTATTGTAATTTGTTATGGCATCTTGTTCGTATATTCTCAATAAAGAAAATATTTTTTTTATTGCAATGGATTATTACATATTTATTTACTCGCACAGTGAAAACTTGGGAATTTTTACTTCAGTGAAGGGTTGGCATGTTACATGTGGTATTAGAGCTACCAGGTTTAGCTCTGGAAAGATGAGATTCCTAGGAACTTATTTAAGTTGGGACCAGAGAAGAGTTGTCCTTGGAGTGGAAACTCCTAAAACAATAACTTATATTTATATCCCCTTGGATTGTGGAAGATTATGCAATCAAGTTAGGTAGGAAGTTTAGGAAGAATAACCAATATATACCTTCATCCTAGGAAAAAGATATAAAACTTTGAGGGATAGAGAGGATTGAGAGAATCTCCCTTATTGATAGCAACCTATAGCTTTAAAGAGTCAAGGGTTCTTGGATTTAGTAAGTATACTATGAATCTATGTGTATGCAATGTCGACATAAATTAGATCGTAGTAGAGAGTCAACGAAGGAGGTATCCTGTAATGAGCCAACCAATTTTTATTTTTATTTTTCAGTGAACTCAATACAACATGCACCTGTTAAGGTTAGCCCAAATCCAAAACCAACTGCTAGAAAGTAACTCTACGCCAAGAATGCACACTCATTCCCAAGATGGAAAAGGTGTTGTCATATGGCGTCGAGGATCATCAGTAGCAACTGTAAGAGAATGCAATATTGAAAGTAACCCAACACCAAGAATGTGCACTCAAGACCCGAGGTGGGTGAGGTGCTACCATATGGCGCTGAGGATCTAATGCATTGGTGACGGCTCAGTCGATCAGTAGTATGGAAATGCAATACAATGAAGACGACTAGGCCAGTCTCTTCCACAATTGTGGGAATGTGATTTTGCAAATAAGTAAAATAGGCGGCTAAGCCATCCTCTTCCACTAAGAGTGGGGAAATACAATGTAACTCAACAAAATATGAAGATAGCTGAACAATACTATTGTAACAACTTTACAATGAGATAGAAATCCTGCAAATAACACTGTATTAGAGATGTCTCAATGCTACAAATAATATTATTGATCTCCAAACTTCAAGGACTCTCCAGAACTGAAAACCCACTCCAAAACCACTAACTTCTACTAACTAAAATATCAGACCAACAACTAAAAACATCAAAACCAACAACTATGAAACTCAAAGAAATGCTCATAACTCACTCCAAACTAACCCAAATGGCATGAGACCAAATGTAATGCACTCCTAGGGAGATGGCGACCAATCTAGAACTAAGAAACTGTAACAAATTGGTGTTTTTTTTTCTAAAGTTTTCAATGACTTCCCAGGCAAGAATACAACTTGATAAAGGGGTGACTAGCTAGAAAAATCATAGACTTCACCAAAAATTCCCAAAACTTGCACAAAGGGGCACCCAAAGCCAAGGAAGAGATATGACGAATACCCTGCACCAAACAAAATTTTCCCAAGGAGCTATGAGTGAAAATCTACTTCAGCTACACCCAAACCAGCAACCTGTAAACTCACAAAACACACCCAAAGACATCAAAAAACATCAAAAGACTCTATTACAATATGCTCAATCTGCTCTCCAGAGTTAAGAACAACCTCTAACTTAGCTAGTTGTTATCTTTCAAGCAAGAAACCAAGCCCAAGCTAGGAGGTATGCATTCCTCGAAGCAAACCACTCACCATTTTGGCAGCATAACATTATAATTTCTTCATGGATGAGAAATGAAGGAGCAAGCACCTCATTATATAGATTTGTTGTGAATCTCTAGAAGCTTCTAGAAGGGCGCCCAAATTCAAATCACATTTTCCCCCAAAATGGAATCTAAATTCAAATGCAAATTCATCTTATTCCTCCAAGTCACCTTTTTCATGAAGACATATCACTTTATTAAAAATATCAATAAAGTGTAATGTGGCTTCCAAAAAGTAATAAAGTGAAACACTTTATATAAAATAATATATCTCCTCAAAATATTATCTCATTTGCATTTCATTTCCCCATGTCTCCAAGGCGTCCAACATCAAGAAAGTAATATACTTTATTAAATTTGCCAATAAAGTATAAAATGGCGTCCAAATATAATAAAGTGAATGACTTTAATGAAATCACTTATTTCTCCTTAAGGCGTCCACCAAGCCTTATCAAAATTCACTTTATTAAAATATTTTACCACCACAAGTGAAGCACCCAAATCAAGCTCAGACTTGCCAAAAATAGCTCAGAAGTACTGAAGACTCAAACTGCTCCAACTGACCTGCCAAAAATAAACTTGGAACTGGCTTGCTGAAAACCTGCTAAAAATAGCACCAAGGGTGTTGGAGACCAAACTGCCCAAACTGACCTGCCAAAAATAGCCACTACTCTAGACTGTTGAACTGCTACTAAAAATAACACTGCCAAAAATAGCACTGCCAAAAATAGAACTTACTAAAAATAGCATACTGCTAAAAATAGTAAGTTGTTCCAAACTCATTTTGAACACAAACCGAGCAGTCGTCGTAACTTACTAAAAATAACAAGTTCATAAAATTCCACAGTTCTTGATTCATATCACATCATCATGAAGCACTCTGAAAACCCAGAAGGAATTTAGAATCGAAACTAAAAAACTCTAACATGCAAGCCTCCAAAAGCAGCGGAGAATGCAAGTCAATATCCTATCATGCATGTTACCCCATCACGAAGCTCTAAAAAAACCCAAAAATCTCCACCAAACATGTGTTAGAAACTCTCACATGCAAGACCATAAAACCTCCTCAGAAGTGGAAACCCTAATTTCATCTTCCGACTAGCCTACGAGCCTCCAGGGTAGGCTAACAGCCAACAGTACTGATCACTACTGAGAAGGGGACATTACATATCCACAAGGTTGGAGAAAACTTGACATAAATCTAAATCTTGTATAAGATAGGATCTTGCAAGAAAAGAGTTAGTACCTAGGAAAAAGAGAAAAGACTGGAAAGGTCAGAATGAATTAATCAACGACATGGACAAGGTTCCACCAACCAAAATCGATGAGATCAATTTGGAGTTTTGATTAAAAGATGAGAAAAAGAGACCAAACAACCTTGGTATCTCTAAAGGTTATGAGAGAATAAGATTCCAAACATTGGGATAAAGTCATTGGAAAAGGTGATTATAGGAAAGAAACCTGTAAAGATAAATTGGGTTGGCCTGACCAAAGGTTTGGATAGTACATAGATTGGTTGGAGTATAAGATTAACTCACCAACATGTCTATGAAAATCAACATATGTTTAGAGGTTCCAAAAGAAAATGGAATACAACATGGCACTATGTGTCAAATCAATAGAAGTTGTAAGGAAAACAATGCTCAAGTTGAAAGGTGCATCAACCAACGAGGCTTTGTGGGGATGGATATTCCTCCACAAAAGGGTTATTGGAAAGAGAATGGGAATATTAGTGTGCTTCTTAATTTCTAAGTTGTTGATTATTCATTAGATCTCCTATTGGACAATCCAAAATGTAGAATCTACGGGAGTGGAAATCAACGATGAATCTAACTTTAGGAAAAAGTATATTCAAAGTATGCCATTGAGGTAAGAAAAAGGGCAATGGAAAGACAACAACAAGGAATGACAAATCATTTCAAAGAAGCAAGTGTTTGTTAGGAGTTCAACTTTGAGTAGATCTAATGTTGTGGAAAAACTAAGGAGGGAAGGAAGAGAGTGGATTGAATCGGATTAAGTACAACCAATGAAAATCGTGAATATATTTTCAATTTGGAAGAACTAATGACTTATTCGCAAGTCATGATGTCAAGTAAGTCATACATTTTATGACAAGGAAAAATGTATTGGATTTTTTTGGAGAAAAATAGAGGAAAGGTCAAGGATTGTGACCTATAATTACACCATGCCTTATATATATTTGATTGGTAAGATCAATTGATATTATTATTGATGCCTTAGGAAAGGATAGGTAGATTACTTGATCATGAAAGGGAAGACCATTGCCAAGAATAGGTAAGGAGAGATTTATACTACTCTTGATTGGAAGAAAGTGTCTCTACACTCCTATATACCTTATATGGGGGATTTAGATAATGATGTTATTTCTATACATAGGTAGTAATACTACATATTATGAAATATGTCCATGTTGTGAAGCGACTTGAAACTGTAGCTTACTGTGCTAAGAGACCTGGGGATGATAAGGTTTAGCTATAAATCCATAGAGATGATATGAAAGATAAGGCAGGATGTGATGCTATGCAACCACATCAATTATCTTTACTTGATTGATCACTTGATCATACCTTACTCTTGAATGAAACCCTAGGTTTAGAATAACCTAATTGGGACAAGAAGTTAATTTGAATAAAGAGAGAAACCTTAGGTTAAGTTTTACCTATTGGGTTGGAATATGTACCAGACTACTCCTTAACACCTATAGGTTGGAAATAACTTACTTGGTTGGGTTGTACATTTGGTTTTGATTAGAAGAATATTGAATTGATATTCTAACTTTGGAGATGTATTATGTATACTGCATATTTTGTGAACAACTAAATGTCATGTGCATGTGTTAGTGGTTGCAGGTATATGTTCAATTCCTCCAAGCGGAGGGGAAGTATCACTCAGGAGAAGATCTTGGTCGGGTAACCAGTAACGTAACCTATATGAGCTTATTCACACACCACAATAGAATAATTGAGTTGAGTCATTAAGTGGGAAGAGGGTAATTCATCCTTAGTTGATGTGTTTGCATAAGTAAAAGTCTTGATTACTACTGAGATGCATTATTGGGTGATGTTTATCTATTTGAACTTTAGAGTTCTTTCTTGTACTATTATGATTATATTGATAGGAAGAACGTACGCGAAGTATGTGTATATATATGCACATATATGTCAATGGGATCTAACAACATGTATATGCACATGTATAAATGTACCACACGTAAATGTTTATCAATACAATGGTAATTGCGAATGGCTATATGTAAATCAAATGTGAACATATATATATGTATAGTATATGCACATATCCATATGTATATATGTATTGATACACGTGTACGTTGGCGAATGGATATGCCCATACGAATGTATCAATATAGGTATACATACGTATACGTGTACATAGAGGCATATACTTATATACATATATATATGTATACAATCGATATATTGTGTTTATTATGTGAGTATTATCTTGCTTATACTTATTTGTATATTGAATGTATACTTGCTTGGTGGCAAAAGGTATATATATATAAATATATATTAACATATATATATATGTGTGTGTGTGTGTGTGTGTGTGTGAATGGTGATCCTAGACCTGCACAAACACAAAGAACAAACACACAATTAGTCCAATATGCAAGTTAGAAACATCATTCCCCATGAAATTCATTTGCAACATGAAAACAAGAAATAATATGAAGAACACAATAAAAAAACTATTAAATCCTATTTAAATGATCAAAATCTCAATCCCATGGGGGAATTGGTGCCAATTTGATGTGGAAAATGGCCCTTTCCCAATCCCTTGCAAGCTTGGTGATGATTGATGAAGATCCTTGATGAAATTTGCAATAACCTAGCTATGAAACTTGATGAAACTAAGAAAATGGATGAACAATGGATGAGCAAATTCAAAATCTCAAGATAATGACTTTTGCCTAAAGTTGTGGATCCAAAATCCAAATGAGAGCCTCTTATTTATAGATGAGAATGATGGAGGATGAGGAAAAATGGATGAATGTGGGATCAAACACCAACCAATAGCATAATGCCACTTGTCAACATGTGAGTGGACAAAAGTGGAGCACATTTTGGTCATTGTGCACATTAATGCTATTAGGTGGAAATTCAAAAATTGGAGAAGTGACATGTTGGAGGGAGAGAAGAAATAAATTAAATGCCACTTGGCTCAAGGCAAGGACATGTAAGAAACTTAAATGCCTTGTTGGATGTACAAACCATTTTGGAGGTATTTTTCAAACTTGGAGAATATTCCCTTTTTGATGACCTTTTGAAAGTAAATAGGGATTTAATAAATCAATTAAAATGATTTTCATGAGCAAGTTGCAAAAGCTAGAGGATTTGATGGATTAGGATTAGCATTAATCGAGATTTGATTAATTAAGAGGGAGATTAGCTGATTTGACAATTTTGACTTAGAATTTTGGATTAATTTAAATAAAAAATGTGAGGAAAGTGATTTTAGATTTAATTAAATAAAGATTTGATTTATTTAATTAAAGAGGATGATGTTAGATTAAATCAAATAAAGATTAATTTATTTAATTTAATAGAATGACCTTAGAACCTGATTAAATAAAATGAATTATTTAATCAAAAGAGGGACTTTAGAAGCTAATTAAATAAAATTGATTTATTTAATTAGAAAGAAGAAAATGATGACTTAATCAGATAAAATTGATTTATTTAATTAAGAGATGAAATGTGATGAATTTAATTAAATAAAGATTATTTAATCAAATGGTTAGCAGAGAGACGATTCAGGACGAACTAGTGTTAGTAAAATCAGGAACAGGTGTATACGATCAATCGGTACATTTTTTGTGTCTACATTTTTCCCCTCTTTGAAGCAATGTACCTGTTGCGTTGGTTCAAAGAATAATCCCACCGAGATCAAAATTCATTTTTTTTAAATGCCCCACTGCTGCCCCGACGAGAAGAAACATACTGATATGTTGCCCCTTGAGAGATCGGATGAAAATTTTGATTTTTGGGTGATCTCGCGAAAAAAAGAGGACAAGGTGCCCGATAGGTCCAAAAAGGGTCCAAGATGCCAAAAACATGCAAAAACATGAAAAAATGATGCAAAACGACCTTCAATTGGGTGAAAACAGGATCGGGGGTCCAAAACCCTAGTTGGTCAACTAAACAAGGTAAAAAAACCCTAACTTTCAAGGTTAAATAGGCCTCAAGGGGCCACTTCCAATTCATTTGCACATTCAGCCTTTAGAGATTTCACCGTTTTGAGCCTTGACCACTGTTCGAGATGGCACAACAAGTGCTTCCACGACACGTTTAAGAGCGAGTGCGAGTGTACCAACAGCTACCAGGTGCAGGACCACTGGTATGTGACCCTATCCCACCTTGTCCTTTCATTTTTTGTGCACATTAATTAGGGTCAAAGGGTTAAACAAGTCAAGCAGTGTTGTTTGGCGCCGCTGAAAGTGTTAAATCGGCACCACACGACCTTAAAGTGTGCCACATATGCAAATGGTGACGCAACGTCATAGTTTAAAAATTAGGGTTTAGGCTTCAAAGTCTGCCGCATATGCAAATTGCACTATGGTGGTGCAATTAGGATTTAGGCTCAGGGGTCAAACTGGTCCGCGGTCAAACTATGACGCGATGACACAATTTGGAACTTTTAGGTCTCCAGCGACAGTTTAGAATTTTCAAATAGCAACGCATTTGCAAACAACGACGCATTTTTTGTTTTGTTCGCGAAAGCTTCAAACAAGATCCTATTTTTTTATGAAACTTGATGTTGTGGCTTTACTAGTGTAGGAGGATGCAAATATTTTACATTCACGTGAGCACAGGTCCTCGATTCTAAGTAGATTGACTTAGAATCCTGGTTTGCACGAGACACTTCAGGAGCACCTAGGAGTGATAGGACTTTGGTATGTTGCATATGCCCCAACCATCAGGACACACCTGGGGATGATGACAACATTAGCAGAGTGATGGCACAGTGAGACATTGTTGTTTCACTTGCCTATAGGCGAGGCGACAGTTACTCTGGAGTATGTCTAGCGCATTCTTTGATTGCCGATCCACGGAGAGCGAGTCATCTACGGAGAGCGAGTCATCTACGGAGAGCGAGTCATCTACGGAGAGCGAGTCATCTATGACATGGACGCTGGGAGAGAGGCCTGCTATGATGTTATGGGCCTTGTTGAGATCATCTATGTTGAGGGACAGATCGAGTTGGAGCGATACAGGAGGGCGGTGCGCACCTTCCGATTGATTGTCGCTACGATCATTTCAGGCCTTGTGGCACTAGATCGGCGTGACCGATACTTCAGTCCCAGATGGGGTCTTTCTTGGGAGTGGATGCTCCGATGGAGAGAGTGCTTTGTGTAGGGACCAGTGATGCTGAACTCACTTTACCATGATTTACACGAGTTTTCCTACTTGGACAATAGAGCCATCGGGTCCGGAGTTACATTATTGCACATTTGGGCCTGGGAGCACATTACAGTGCTCCGCCCATGGGTTATGCCAGTTGGCATGGAGCTAGATGATCCAACAGTCTGGCGGTATAGGGGTGGCTTGACTTTCACTCATACAAGAGCAGTTGATATCTCTCACTGGAGGAGGGTCATCGACGAGATGACAATTTTTACTTGGAGGCCTTGGCTTGGTATGACAATGTTCAACAACTCTTATTTGCTAGGCAGGAAAGGCTCATGCAGGGCAGAGATTTTACCATTAGAGAGAGTTATTTGTCAGATCAGGTTGCTAGGTAGTTTGGAGATGTGTAGGACCATCTCGATGACCAGTACGTGGCGATATTTGCATGTACTACGAGGGAGACCACATGGGGCTGACCGATTCCAGCCGATGATGTCGTGGAGAGTTTTAGGCAGTTGGTGGCCAAGCCATGGCCATATGATCAGGGGCTAGTGGACCTAGGGACCACACAGGATTACCGAGATTGGTTTCGTCCTCCTACCAGATTGACAGTGCCTAGCGCACTATTACCACAACGGAGACCCAGAGGCCAATTAGCAGGGTGGGGGCGGGGGTGAGGAGGCCAAGGAGACAGGGATGGAGATGGAGATAGGGGCAGAGGAGGAGATGGACCACCTCCCCACCAACCAGGGCATGGGGACCAGAGAGATTAGATGCATGGACACCAGCAGAGGGACATCGACTAGTAGAGAGACAAGGATTAGCAGAGAGATGCCCCAAGGGACCCATAATAGCCCCCCAGAGACCAGCAACAACCACCACCACCACCACCACCACCTCATCCAAACCAATGGGATGCTCTTATTCAGCAGTTACAGGCATAGATTGCCACATTGACAACTGAGAGGGACCAAGCTAGGCAGTAGGTTCAGGCCCTGACAGTAGAGCGAGATCAGGTCATCCAACAACGGTAGGCTGCAGAGCTGAAGGAAGCGCAAGATATGGGGCAATGACAATAGCTCGAGAGTATGGCCGCATCCTCTTCCAGGAGTACAGTGTCTATGCGGGTGTATTGTGATGCTATTAGAGAGGTCGAATACTTTCGGGTGCATTATCATCAGGCAATGCTCCGAGTGGCTCGGGTTCCATATTTTTCACAATAGACTAGATACAGGCCTCCAGAGGATCATGGGGAGAGGCAGGCTAGCGACTAGAGTAGCCAATAGGGTTAGCTCATATTTTGATCAGAGACACCATTCTTTTTGCGATCCACGGGCTCTATTTTTGATAGCCCCGTGGGCGATTGTATTATATATTGATTGATACATAGACATTTGATCTTGATTCATGTACCATGACAATTGTATATTTATTTTGATGATATATGATATGATATGGTTCGATCATGAGATGTGTTATATTCTATTTATGCATGATGGATGTATTTTTACTTTCCTATATGCGATGATATGCCATGTTATGACTTTATTTGATGCAATGTGATGATCCTATTTTATGTGATGTGAAGTAATGATTATGCAGATGTTTATGGGTGGATGCATTTCTTTTTAAGTATCTTTCTATGCACTTTTTATGATGATGTATGGATGAAAATGTTATGACATGCAAATAGTTTAAAATGCTTAGACTAACAGATTTTCACACATACTACATCTCACACACTTACCAAATTCCATACATACATACCAAGGTGATTTCCTGATCTTCTATATTGTGCACCTAATGGATGATGAAATGTATGAGATGTGATGATGTATATGACATGATATGATGATACACACGGTATGATAATGTTTATATAATGATGAAAATGATGCTTTTTATATGATGCTATAATGCATATTGTGATGCCTATGTGATTATGCAATGGATGTTTTGTATATGATCTGATTTAATAATGCTTATCTAATGATGCTTTTATGTTTATGCAATGAATGCAAATTTATGGTTTATGAGATGCTTAGAATAACCAATCTATATTATGCAATGATGAAATGCAATGCATGCGAGATGATTAATGTTTCCTATATGATATGATATGATATGCATTATGCTGAAATTTTGTGGATGCAGGTTGGATGCATTAGTGATGTTTTTGATTAACTGTCATGGTACCGTGTTAGCGCGAAGAGAAGACAAAAGAAGTAAGATGAAGACAAGAGGATCCAACAAGTCCATGATCTACGAGACTTTATTAGAGATGATGATAATGATGATGATGATTTGCTTACCAGGAATTGGGATTTTAAAAGGGCCATTTACCTTATGTTTGATAACACATAGGTACGATGCATCAAGGTATAAAGAACCAAGATGGCATTGCACCTAGTGTGATGGACTTTGACTCGACAATCAGATAGGAGTACTCTTGTTCACACATGACATACATAACCTCATTTAAGATGCAATTCAGATATTCCAAACATCTCAGACCAAAACATAGAAAGGCAAGCCTTCCTATATGGTCAACAAGACACCTAAAACATCCTCCCTACAAGCTAAACAAAACACGAATGACCAAGTTATATTACAAGAATATCCAACAAACACAATAGATAAAAGATAATGATCATTGCCCCATTCCTTTCTCTCTAAATCCCTTTGTTTGGACATCATCGAGAAGTCATTGGAATGAGCACAATAAGATAAATCAAAAGACAAAGATCAAGTAAACAAACAAGCTAATGTTCTTCATACCGCTAGCCAAGACTAAACTACGGTGATGCCTGATGTTGATTTCCATTGTAAGAAGGATTCATCCTAGGACATGATGTTATTAGATGATTGATTTAGGACAAACTGGATGATAGGCTAATAGTACCAAGAGTTGACCAACTTGTTTAGCTACTAACCTAGACTTGAGACCTTGACATTTTGAGTTTTCACTATTAACCTGCTAGACTTATTTCTGACTGTTTCACCAAAGGTTGAGGGTGACGATGATTTATTATGAGTGATGTTTATTTTGGGTGAAAGCAAGATGGGGATGGATGGATTTTTTTTGGTTTTTCAAATGTTTTTGAAATGTTTTGAGGCTGTTTTTGGTATTTTTTGAGATTTTACAAATGTTTTGATTTTCAAATTTTCTAATGTTTTTGTGTTTTCTGAGATTTTGACCAAGAGACTAACCTAAAGACCTATGTTGGGGGCCTTAGGGGCTGATCAATAGATTATTCTTGTCTACGTTATACATGCATAGACCACGTAGTTCGACTGACACAAACTCGATTATTGATGAAATATGAACAAATGGATTGCTAGTTTATTATGACAGACTCCTAAAGGATTGACCTAAGTGTCTCGGGGGAAGATTAAAGGTTAACTTTGCTTACGTTTAGAGCTCAGAGACTCATAGTTCGACAAGACGACTCCGTTTTTTACTTTTTCGACTGATTTTGACCTGTTTTTGGATTTTGAATGTTTTGAATGTTTTTGGATTTTCTGATTTTATAAATGTTTTTGGATTTTTTCATATTTTTTGATGTTTTTTGATTTTTTGATTTTAGGAAGACTTCAAGAATTTGCACAAATTCGATCCAAAGAGAACATGCCCCCAGCGTGATGCAATAGACTACTCCAATATTGGCAGGACAAACTAACCTTGAGAATGGGCCGAGTAGTACTAGGAGGGATCATGAAATGAACATAGGACCAAGCTATGATGCAAACGTGGATGGGTGATGGATGGAGATATGGGATGTGATGGATGATGGAAGCGTGATGGATGGATGATGCAAAACAAGCCGTGGAGATCTTGGTGGATGGAAAGTGCTTATTTACACAAGGCGCCTGTTTGCCAAGTTTTCACCAAGGTACTTGCCCAAAGCACCACCGAAGTGGTTTTCACTAGAGGACAATTTTTCTCTTTACTGTTTTCAATCCTTTTTTCTGATTTTTTTTGGATTTTTATGTTTTTTGATTTTTTTGTTGTCACCAAGATGCCTATTTACCAAGTTTTCATCAGGGTGACCATTTTTTCAGGACATTTTCTCATTTTTTTAGTATTTTTAGGTTTTACACCCTGCAAGATTAGGCATAAAACTTTTTGAGATGGGAGATATTCATTGGCTCCTGTAGAGGTTCGCCTTTGGGCATGGATAGCTGATATGCCCTTGACTTGTAGCTTGTTGTGATGACGAAGGGTCCTATCCAATTGGGTTCAAACTTTCCCTTGCTATCTGGATTTGGAACATTCTTTTGGTTCTCCTTCAACACAAGCTCTCTGACTTGAAAGGTACGACTCCTGATCTTCTTGTTGTAGCTCTACTTGAGTTAGTTTTGATAGAATTGCAAATGGTTTAAAACATCCATACACCACTCATCTAGTAATTCCATCTCATTCAATCGTGATACCCGGTATTCTTCATCTATGATGAGATTCTGCAATGATATTCTCAGGGATGGGAGCTCAATCTCAATGGGGAGTATGGCTTTTGATCCATAGACCAGGGAAAATGGGGTGGCACCCGTGGGTGTGCGGATGCTAGTTCAATAAGCCCATAAGGTGGGATTCAATTGCAAATTCCAGTCACGACCGACATCATTGATTGTTTTCTTTACAATTTTTAGGGTGGTCTTGTTGGTAGCTTCTACATGGACATTGCCTTGGGGATAATACAGAGTGGAAAAATGATGTTGGATTTTGAACTTTTGGCATAGGTCGTGAACATCTTGATTCTTGAAAGGTGTCCCGTTATTTGAGATAATGGCTTGAGGGACACCATAGTGGCATATTAAGTAGTTCAGGATGAACTTGGATATTTTCTTTCCAGTAATGTAGGTCATGGGGATGGCTTCCACCCACTTTGTGAAGTACTCGATGGCAGTGATGATGAACTTATGTCCACTGGATGAAATGGGGGTAATTTTTCCAACGAGATCGAGCCCCCATTGTGAAAAGGGCCAAGGTGTAACAATTGGGTGAAGCCCTTGAGCTGGTGCATAGATGAGGTCCCCATGTTGTTGACACTACAAATGCCTTTCGAAATAATTGTGAGTTTCCCTTTCCATTGTAGGCCAATAGTACCTCATCCTCAACAATTTCTTAGCCAAGGTCATACCACTCGAATGTGAACCACAAATGTCATTGTCTACCTCAGTTAAAGCGGTCAAAGCTTCCTCAACATTTAGGCAACGTAAAAGGGTTCCTTCAATGCTTCTACGGTAAAGGGTATCTCTTAGGATGACAAAATGAGATGAATTTTTGACAAAGGATCTTTTGAGGTTTGGGGTGATATCTGCGGGGAGGACTCCTATTCTCAAGTAGGTGTATATATCATGATACCAGGGATCACTGGGACCAACGATTTCACACACAAATTCAAACTCTAGTACCTCGAATGCTGGTACGAGAAGTTGTTCTACAAGGAATTTTTGTTTTGGGACGTTGTGTGGGACCTCCAGTAGTGATCCAATTGTAGCCATAGTGTCCGCTACTTTGTTATTTTCTCTTGGTATCTGCTCAAATGTGACATCAATGAAGAATTACTTAAGGCTTTCCACCAGTTTCTTGTATGGCATCAACTTGTCGTCCTTGGTTTGGTACTCATCGTTTACCTGGTTGATTATGAGATGTGAGTCTCCATACACCTTAAGTGCCATGATCTGCCACTGCACTGCAATTCTCAGCCCTATGACGAGAGCCTCATATTCTATGATGTTGTTTGTGCAAGGGAATGACAACTTGTATGATTTAGGTATGCAATCCCCCTGGAGGGTGATGAAGAAGATTCCCGCTCTTGACCCGTATTGTGTGTAGGATCCATCAAAGTACATTTTATAGTGATCTGCTACACTTAGGTTGAAGATTGATTCGTCAGGAAATTCTGATACAAGAGGATTTTTTGCATATATTGGTGCTTCCACCAACTAATCTGCAATTGATTGTCCTTTAATGGCCTTGCATTCCACATACTTGATGTCATGCTCTGTTAAGATCATAACCCATTTATTCATTCATCCTGTGAGTGTTGCTTTAGAAAGAAAATATTTGAGCAGGTCTATCTTTGCAATGAGCTTTATTTGATGTGCTAGCATGTAATGTCTAAATTTCTGAGCTGTGAACACGACTGCTAGGCAAGCTTTCTCAATGGATGTGTAGTTCAACTCATGTCTCATCATGGTCCTATTGATGTAATAGATAGCTCTCTCTTTCCCATTTTCATCATGCTGGGCTAAGAGAGCACCAAGAGATCATGTTGTTGTTGATATGTATAAGATCAAGGGTTTTCCTGGAATTGGTGGCATGAGAACTGGCGGTGTGAGTAAGTACTCCTTGATCTTGTTGAAAGCTTGGTCACATTTCTCATCCGATATGTATGCTACCCCTTGTGGAGTAGATGAGAATACGAGATTGCCTTGTCTGCTAGTTGTGCTATGAATCGACGGATGGACTGGAGTCTTCCTTGTAGGACTCTTAGCTGTTTCAATGTTCTGGGTGCGTCCATCTCGTGGATTTCTTTGAATTTGGTGGGGTCTACCTTGATTCCTCTCAGGGATACAATGTACCCTAGGAGCTTGCCTGATTGTACCCCAAAGACACTTTTTTGGATTTAGTTGGACCTTATACTTTTCTAGTTTGTCAAAGATGGAACTCAATGCCGCTATGTGATCTCGACATTTCTTTGATTTGGCCAATATATCATCCACATAATCCTCCACAGTCTTGTGAATCATATCATGAAAGATTAGTGTCATGGACCTTTGATAGGTAGCTCCGACGTTCTTTATCCCAAATGGCATCATGTTCCAATAGTATGTTCCCCATGGACAAGTGAAAGCAGTCTTGTGTTGGTCTTCTTTAGCTATCATGATCTGATTGTATCCTGAGAATCTGTCTATTAGCGATAGCATTTCATGTCCTGTTGTCATATCCACAATCATGTCAATGTTTGGGAGAGGAAAGTCATCTTTGGGAAATGCTTTGTTTAAATATCTAAAGTCCATGCAGATGCAGATGCCCCTAGTGGGCTTTAAAACAGGTACAAGATTGGAGACCCACTTTGGATAATCAATGGGCCGTATGAATCCTGCATCTAGGAGCTTTTGTAATTCCATTTTGACCAACAATGCTATCTGAGGATGCATCTTCCTTAGCTTTTGTCTCAATGGCTTTGCTTCAGGATATACAACTAGATGGTGCACCACGACTTCCAGATCAAGCCTAGGCATAGGTCCATGCAAAGTTTACTTTCCTTTCCCTTAGGAAAGCAGCCAAGAGTTCTTGTTCTTCTGTCAAGAGGGATTCTGCATAGAATGTTATGTACGACATATCTTCTATTCTTAAGTTGAATGGATTGCACATTTCTGCTAAGACCACTGACTTCTCTTGATGAATAGCACTGAGGGGAAGATTGAATCCTTCATCCTCTAGCGCCTCAAAGAGGTTTTCACCATTGGATACGTCCTTTATTTTTACTATTTTTGAGTCAGAGAGTGCCATAGTGTGGTTTTCACTCAAAGACCTAGAGATTATTCTCAAATTCTCACTTTTGCGATTGAAGGATTCAATCGTTTCCCTGTAATAGGCATGTGTGTCTAGTACAATGTCGAATCCAGCCTTGTGATCTCCACATGGTATAATATCCCATAATCCCATGAATTTTGAGAGCTCCTCATTGTCTTCGAATATGTCTAGAACCGACGGTCCTCGTTGGTCATAATCGATGAGTTGGGGATAGACTAAGTTTATTTCATGGGTTTGATTGGTTGAATCAAAAGACAGGGTACTAATCATGAGAAGGGTGGAATCCTCAATAAGCATGGGTACATTGGTTATGGGATCTTCCTCATCATCACTACTACTACAGACATCAGTTAAGTCAAAGGTAAAGTTATCTATGACTCGACCTGTGGATATGGGTAATCGAAGGGTAGTTGTTGATAGCTGAGAGGGAGTTTTTAATATTTTAACTGGGGCAGCTTTGCCACGTATGGTTACCTTCAGAGGAGTACATCTGAGGCCAATATTTCTCATACGCTTCTCAGGAATGATAGGTACTAAAATACCATTGTCATTTTTCCCAAGTTTCTTGTTTCTGTTATAGCCCATACCAAGCATCATTTGTAATCCTTTGGTACTCTCATCCATTGGAAGATCAGGCTCATGCCTTTCATCTTGGTATAGAAAGCTTGATATGTCTCTTTCATCTACCACTTCATGACTTAGATCTCTCCAACATCTGTATCTGGAGGGGTCTGCTCTAAAGGTTTGGGATGATGTCTCAGCTAGTTGGGGTTGCCCATGAGATCTAGGAGATTGAGGTAACTCCCCTATTACGAAATAATTTTTCTTCATTTTGTAATCCCCACACCCATTGTCTTGGATAATGACCTTGATTTCAGAGATATTGGGAATGGCGAGTGTCTTTGTCTCAGAAGTGGGGGCCAAAGTAGCTGGGTCTATATGCGGGGTTAAAGGGCCTTCGCCATTCTTCGGAACTTGGGGGATTTTATAGTATTTTGCTTCCAGGTTCTTGCAGTAAGCAAAGGGCTTAGGATCACCATAGACTGTGACCTCTTGATTTTGATATGGGAATTTGACGCATTGGTGGAAGGTTGATGTGACAGTTTGCATCCCATGGATCCATGGACGCCCCAAGAGAATGTTATAAGGAAAATCAAGGTCAAGGACCTGGCATGTGGTTTCCATGAGGGATCTAAATAGTGCCCTGAGACACTCTTTCCTAATCATCATAAGCTTTGATTGTTATGCCTTTTCCCTTTACAATAGCATCCTCAGAGAATCCCAGATTCTTTATTTATTTGAGCGAACAAATATTTAGACTTGCACCCCCATCCACCAAGACCTTTTTAACTTTGTTTTTATGAACCAGGACCTCAAGGTGGAGTGCACGATTATGAGATGGTTGGGTGGGGAAGTCCTGATCATAAAATGATAGGAGATATAGAGTGGTGAGGTGTCTGACCATAGCTTGGAATTGGTCAGCATCAAGATCTGCAGAGATGGTGGATGAAGCCAATGCTTCCTCAAGGATCTTTCTGTGGGTGGATGAAATATTCAGTAACTCCATGATAGAGATCTTAGCGGGAGTTCTTTTTAGTTGGTCTAAGACATTGTAGCCATTAGGAATAGATTTTGGATTTGAGGTGTACGCCCTAGGTGGCTGTGATGATCCTGCAATGGTAACTTTGTCACCGCGTGTGGTGACTCCACAATTAGCTTTGGCTCCCTTAATGCTAACAACAGTGACCCATTCGTCTAGGGATGTGACAACATGATCGTATGCATGGTTCACATCGGCATACTTTTGTTTTCCATGGTTATTCCCTTTGTTATGATCCGGTATCAGATTCATGTATATTTTAAGGTCTTGATTTCTAGCTAGTTGCTCAACGTTTATGATCTTGTCATCGATGAGGTCTTGGATCATATTTTTCAGCCTCATGCAACTGGCGGTTGTGTGCCCTTTGATTTTATGAAAATCGCAAAGTTGGTTTTCATTGTACCATGGTGGTTTCACTTGGGGCTCTTGATAATTCTCATACGTGGGAATTTTGATGAGGTTCTCATTTACCAGTTTCTTCATGACGGATTCGATTGATTCCCCAAGGGCTATGTACTTTCGCTTGGGGGGATACTTGTTTCACAAAGGTGGTTCCCCTTGATTATTCAGGTTGTTGATTTGATTATTGGGTGGTTGTTGTGACACCACGTTGGTTTGCGTGTTGTTTTGATTGTTGTTTCGTGGTTGCTGGTATGATTGGGTGTTTTGTTTCAAAACACTGATTATGACCTTGGCATCCATCACACCATCATTAGTGACATTTTTTTTCTTGCCCATGTACGAGGCTTCTCGTTGTAGCTGTTGGAAGGGTGATTGTTTTGATGTTATGGATATGTAGGTGTACCCCCTTGTGCAATAAGGGCTCATTCGATATTGATCACCTCGGGGATCAAATGGTCGTAGGTGGTGATGCATTGCATTTTAAGATGGAATGCCAAGGTTTTCTCGAGATTGGAAATGATGGTGCAAATTTTTTGCTCCTCTGGCATGGCCCACTTGCTCCTATTGGCCTTGGACTGCCATCATTGTAGGAAGGAAGTAAATGTTTCCCCCTTAGCTTGTTTAAGAGCAGATAGTTCCTCTAGATTGACATCCATGCCAATGTTGAATGCGTAGTTTTTTATGAACGCGACTATAATCTCTTGGAACTTTTTGATGCCAGGAGGAAGGTGAGAGAACCACTCCATGTCAGGATCATCAAGCTTCAAGGGAATAGCCACATCATATATGTATCGTCATATGCGACCTCCATGCAATGTACTTGGAATTCCCTGATGTGATCTTCAGGGTTTCCCATCCCATGATATTTGTCAAATTTAGGGATTTCAAACCCCTTAGGGAATGGTACCATTGCAAGGATCCTATCGAAAGGATAGGGGAACAAGTTGCTTGGTGTTTTCGTTGTTTTCCCTAATTGGAGATCAAGCACTTGCTGCAAGAGCAATTTGATTTGTGATGTTACATTGTCTTGTGGATCAAGAGGTGGAGTGAATGTGTTTTGAAGTGGTTGAGGTGTT
Source organism: Sequoia sempervirens (assembly GCA_007258455.2). Lineage (NCBI taxonomy): Eukaryota > Viridiplantae > Streptophyta > Pinopsida > Cupressales > Cupressaceae > Sequoia > Sequoia sempervirens. The sequence continues at coordinate 71,814,125 of VDFB02109042.1, read as the reverse complement.
TGAGTGATGGGTGGAGTGTTGGTGGGAGTTTTTTGCAAGCTTTGTTGTGCGATCAAGGCTTGTTGATATGTCCGCATTTTTTGTTGTGCCAACAATGCTTGTTGTTGGTCTTGCTGTTGTTGTGCCAACGATGCTTGTTATTGGTCTTACTGTTGCTGTGCCAACAATTCTTGTTGTTGGGCTAGTAATTGGGTTGCTTCTTGTTATGATTGGTAGTGTTGCAAGGCTTGTTGATATGCTTGTTGCTGAGTTACTTGTAGTTGTGCCTAGTATTGAGCTTGTGCTTGCGCTTGCTGAGCTTGATATTGGGTTGCTTGTGCAGCGTGGACAAACTATGCAGCTTGTGTGGCTTGAGCTGCTTGCGTAGCTTGGGTGGCTTGTTGTTGTTGCAACAAGGCTTGAGATTGGGTAGCCTGTTGTTCTTGTTGTGCTTGTTGTGCGGCTTGAGTTGTTTGAGCGGCTTGTGCTTGTTGAGTAGCTAGTTGTGCAACTTGTTGATTTTGAATTTGTTGAATTACCTTTTGATAGGCAACTTGTTGAGCTGCTTGCAACGTGATGCTATATTGGTTTGCCATGTTTGGTTTTGGAGGTGGTGGTGGTGGAGGATTTAGAATGGTATTTGTCATTGTGATGAGAGGTACCATTGTATTGATGATAGGGATTTGTGTAGTGGATGGTGCGATCGATGTGATGGGCCCTTGGGAGACCATATTTATAGATGGTGTAGTGATTTCTTGAGTTGCTTGGATGGTTTCCATATATTGTTGCCATATTGATGGCAAGATTGGAGGATTCAGTATGATTTTTTGATTTATGATTGGGGGGTTGTTCGGATTTTGTTGATTGATGGGTGGTAAAGGGGGTTTCCCTAAACTGAGAAGTGATGTGGATGTTAATGGTAGAGATGGAAATGTTGGGAAGGGGGGTGGTAGGTTCCCTTGAGGAAATGATGATGATGAGGGGTCAAAGATTCCTCCTTGTCCAAATACTCCACCTTCTCCTTGTGAAGTCTTGGGGAGAGAGGTTTGTGTGTTTAGAGGATATGCCGACATAGAGTGAAAAGAAGATGGGTCATTGGGGTCATAAAATGTGAGCGGAACATATGGGTGTAATGGATTTTGAGGAATGGGTTGACCCAAGATAGTGTTTGCTTCAAAATCTTGGTTGTTAACAAGAGGATGTGTTTGAAGAGCATGTAATAGTGAGCTCCCCTTGTTGACAATTGGTGGAGTTGGAGCAATGGATGATGTGCTTTGTGGGATGGATTGAGTGATGCTTTGGAATGAAGGTGTGAATGAGACCGGTGGCATAATCCCAAGAGGTTTCTCCACAATGGTGCTTTGATCATAGTTGAAAGGAAGTTTAGCCCCTTCTTTTGCTAATTCAAGCATGTATTGGGAGGAATTGAGTCTCATCATGGTATTGACAATTTTGTGAGTTTCAAGATTTTGAACCATTTCAATGATTTCATCTTATGACATCCCTAAGACATTATTGGTGATGTCTTCCACTTGACCTTCCTCTTGAGTATTTTGCGATGATAGAGGAAGATTGGATAGGGGATTGCTTGATCCAATGGGATTCATTTCGAGAGTAGTTTGGCTCAAGTCACTCGAAGTTGATGTTTCTTTGTTGGTTTCCATGTTCTTCTTGTGTTGCGATCTAGTTTGCACCATAAAATAGGGATCAATTTTTAAGAATGTGTGAGGTGAACCTCTAACTCTTTAGATTCATCTAACTTTAGGCACAAAATAGAAAATCTAGGATGATTAAGGATCAAAGTGTGATGATGAGATAAGATGAAAGATGGGTGGTGTGAATGTTTGAACTCTTGAGAAATCTTGAAGGAGATACTAGACTTTGGGACTTTGGATTTTGATGATTTGATTTGATTTGGATAGTGAACTCATAAACTCTAAGAGGTTGGATGTTTTCCTAGAGTAAGTTTGTCCACAAGATGCTAATTTGACTAAATGTGTAAAGAAGGATTCATCTAGACACACCTAACCAAACAAGATGATTTTGATTTGATTGGATTTTGGATTTTGGATGGTGAACTCATAAACCCTAAGATGTTGGATGTTATCAAGGGATAAACTTGTTCACAAGGATTGATAATTTTGACTAAATATGTGAAGAAGGATTCATCTACACACATCTAATCAAACAAGATGATTTGTATTTGATCTAGAGGATTTTCCAAAAGACTCACATGAATTATTTTTTTTTCAAGATTTCCAAGAGTTGTTGGTGAGATGATTTTGATTGATGTTTGAGGATGGATGAAGGTGATTGGTTTGATCCTAATTTGAACATAAAAAGACTCTTGTTTACAAGACCTCGGTGCTGAAGAACACGCAATACTTCCTATGTGAGATACTCAAACCTTTGAAAGAGACTTGGATTTTGACAATAGTAAAATGAATACAAATTTGGATTGTTCCTTGATGCACGTTTGTAAAAGTTGAATGCCAATCTTTCTCTAAATTCGTAAAGCATGGACAAATGTTTCTTGCTAAATTTTTGACTAAGATCTTTGGATCTTGGTTTTCATATTTTGATCTTTCGAGAAATCATTTGGAAGAGCACATGTGTGGGGTTCAATTGTTTCTTATCTTTGCTTAATGAATTCCTTTTACCAAAAACACTCTCTTGATTAGATTTTCAAACTAGATGTCTAATGTCCTAACTTCTTTTCATCCCACAAAGTCCATTATGTGGAAATCGAGGAAATTAAGGAAAATTTTTTCTATTGTTGAATTTAGTGAGAGAAAATTGTGATGTAAATTCAAATACTTAGAAGCCTCTAAGGATAGAATCCCTAGGGCAAGCAATAACACATAAATTTTGTCAAAGGTATTTGCTTCCTCTAAAGGGTTTGAAATTTGATGATCATGTTTGAATGTTTGTTTTCCAATGTTTTAGATCCAAGCAAAGTGTTTTTGATTCCAAAATGATGCACAACCCTAGGATAAAATGAGACAATATTTGTTGAGTTTCCAATTGGATAAATCCAAGTACACTATTCTCAGCGGATGATTAGATGCTTGACCACACTAGCTCCCCTCCACGACACACACTTCTCGGGTTAGCCAAGCATTAGTACCCATTAAACTCCCATGGCATACTTCTCATCTCTACTAAAGAACCATAAGAATATGGGGTGGCTTCAGAACGAACGTTCTTGTACCAACAAATAGATAAGGATTTGGACTTCTAAACAAAAGATTCTAGTATAGGCATTCCGTTCGTGGGGGATCATCCATACGGAAAGAAACCATTGTTGCCCTTCTTGTCATAAAAATCCTCGTGATACTTGAACTTTCCTCAAGTACCCACACTTATATACCAGTTGGAAGTTGCTTGGCTTTAGCGTGTTCTCGGTTGGGTTGTTCCCTAGGGTGACTACTTTTTCTCACCAGGCAGGCCCTCTAAGGATAAACAAAAGTGAGCAAGAACATCCGTAGTTTGATCAATCTTTGTTGAGAAACAAAGAGAGAACACACGTGATATACTCCACTCACACTAGCAAGATTTTGTTCAATTTTAAGAATCTAAATTGAAGTGTGGAGGTAATCACTTATACAAATTACTATCACAAAAAAACCTTTTGATTCTCAAGATTTCCATGAGGCGCGAGAGAAGCGCATACATCTTTTTAAATGATATTACTTTGGATAAGAGATTACAAAACATAAAGGCACATGTTCATTTTAATCCTTCAAAGCAAGAATTGGATTCTTTTTAAGCACCCAAAGGAAACATGAGATTTGCTTGTTCAATTGTTAAGTCCAAAACAAAATCTAGTAAGTTGCCTAAGGTTCTTTTCAACCCCTTTGTTTTTTTCTTTTTAGAGCCCAAATGAAATTTATTGAGTCCTAAAACTTGAAAGGTAGAAAATCCTTAGAATGGAATTATAATCGCTTCCCAAAGTGTTTAAAAACACTTGATACAATAGAAAGAAGTTGTCATAAAGAAAAATCCTCCTTGCTTTCTCCTTCCCTTTTGACCGCTTCAACCTACAAGACTGATTAGTTCATAGAAAACCAGAGACAAAAAACAAGTTAAAAGGTTAAAAATGATCAAAAACAAAAAGCACATGTCAAAATAACCTAAAATTTGAATTTTACTCATACCCAGTGGCGCAATCCGCATATGTGACACAATTTGACGGAGTTAGCATCGTTGTATGGTGATGCTGGGATTGATAGTGACGAACTGTAGAAAAACTAGTGAGCGTAAATGCGGTGTTGTTTTGACTAGCGACGGAGTTTGGAGTTTGGGTGACCGGTCAACCGAAGGATGACTCAAGCGTCGCTGTTTGGAATACAAATTTCTGGTGGGAATGATTTAGTGTCGCAGTTTGGAGTTTGTCAGCGTCGCTATATGACACTGCTAGACTGATAGCGATGTAGTTTCTCTGTCAACGGTGTTGTTTTCCTATAAACACAAAAACTTCAAAAAAACCACAAAATTTCTCAAAAAAACGTGTTAGATTCTTCAGATTCACCCTCCCTCTAGCACCAAAATGTGAATGGTGATCCTAGACCTACACAAACACAAATAACAAACACACAATTAGTCCAATATGCAAGTTAGAAACATCATTCCCCATGAAATTCATTTGCAACATGAAAACAAGAAATAATATGAAGAACACAATAAAACAACTATTAAATCCTATTTAAATGATCAAACTCTCAATCCCATGGGGGAATTGGTGCCAATTTGATGTGGAAAATGGCCCTTTCCCAATCCCTTGCAAGCTTGGTGATGATTGATAAAGATCCTTGATGAAATTTGCAATAACCTAGCTATGAAACTTGATGAAACTAAGAAAATGGATGAACAATGGACGAGCAAATTCAAAATCTCAAGATAATGAATTTTGCCTAAAGTTGTGGATCCAAAATCCAAATGAGAGCCTCTTATTTATAGATGAGAATGATGGAGGATGAGGCAAAATGGATGAATGTGGGATCAAACACCAACCAATAGCATAATGCCACTTGTCAACATGTGAGTGGACAAAAGTGGAGCACATTTTGGTCATTGTGCACATTAATGCTATTAGGTGGAAATTCAAAAATTGGAGAAGTGACATGTTGGAGGGAGAGAAGAAATGAATTAAATGCCACTTGGCTCAAGGCAAGGACATGTAAGAAAATTAAATGCCTTGTTGGATGTACAAACCATTTTGGAGGGATTTTTCAAACTTGGAGAATATTCCCTTTTTGAAGCCCTTTTGAAAGTAAATAGGGATTTCATAAATCAATTAAAATGATTTTCATAAGCAAGTTGTAAAAGCTAGAGGATTTGATGGATTAAGATTAGCATTAATCAAGATTTGATTAATTAAGAGGGAGATTAGCTGATTTGACAATTTTGACTTAGAATTTTGGATTAATTTAAATAAAAAATGAGAGGAAAGTGATTTTAGATTTAATTAAATAAAGACTTGATTTATTTAATTAAAGAGGATGATGTTAGATTAAATCAAATAAAGATTAATTTATTTAATTTAATAGAATGACCTTAGAACCTAGTTAAATAAAATGAATTATTTAATCAAAAGAGGGACTTTAGAAGCTAATTAAATAAAATTGATTTATTTAATTAGAAAGAAGAAAATGATGACTTAATCAGATAAAATTGATTTATTTAATTAAGAGATGAAATGTGATGAACTTAATTAAATAAAGATTATTTAATTAAATAAAGATTATTTAATTAAATAAAGATTATTTAATCAAATGGTTAGCAGAGAGACGATTCAAGATGAACTAGTGTTAGTAAAATCAGGATTAGTTGTATACAATCAATCGGTAAATTTTTCGTGTCGACAATATATATAAATATACATATATATATATATATATATATATATAAATATACATATATATATATATATATATATATATATATATATATATATATATATATATATATATATATATATATATATATATATATACATATATATTGGTATTAATATGTATATGTATATGTAGTATTATATATATATATATATTTAGTATATTAACCATTGCTTTGGAATCGACTATAATTTACCATGATAGAGGTCGATTATTAGAGGCCGAATATAAATTGAATATGACTGTATCTTGAGAGGCCGAGTTTTTCTCTTGCCGCCACACTTTGTGGAACACGTATTTTTCATTATAGCTTGCTGCATTATGTCGATGCATGGTGAAGACTTAGTCGACGCCTATATAGTAAGATCTTCTTTGACTTGGTAAAACTTTAAGTGCCATGTCTTTAAGCTTGAATCAACAACTGTTAAGTCATGAGGAAACAGGTCGACGCCTTTGTCAAAATGAGTAAATATCTGAATTGACTCACACCAAGACTCACTTGATGTAAGCTTGGTGTTGCAAATTGGTTATTGACTATTTCAAATAGAATGGAAACCATGCCGACTGTATACCTTAGAATTTATCCTACTCTAAATGTGCAAAAAAATTTAAGAATGCAAATGATAAAATACCAAAGACACCTCGAGATTAGCCAAATGAGTGATAAAACAAGAAGAAAATGGATAAAACGAAATAGAAACAATTTCACCTTCTTTGTTGTTGATGTCTCCTTGATTGGCCCTTGCTTGGGATGATTTTGTGTGCTCCTTAGATGATTTCTTGAGTGACTAAATGCAAGATTAAATATGCAAAATGATTAAAAGAGATGACTAGATGATGGCAAAGGATTGAAAGTGCAAATTGGCAGCATGTAGTTATCAAATGGCTAAGTATTGAAAATGCCCTTGAGGAGGGGGTATTTATAGGAGAATTTGAATTCTCTAGAGAATTCAACGGTCAAGATTGCTCCAACAAGGCCAAGATGAAGGGCTATGGTGGGTTGAGAACCCACAAGCCCTCACATCTTGACATGTGGAGGGTGAAGTGGACAAGGGGATATGAGGTGGAGGTGAGGTGTCAAGAAGGTACATGAGGTGGAGAAAGGACATGCACCTTGGGGAGTGAGGAGATTTCCTTAAAAAGGATTCCTTGTCCCTAAGTGGGAGTGAAAGGGACATTTGAAGAATTTTGGAATTCCTCAAAAATCTACATGGGAAAAGGAAAGGTGGTTGGGGACATAAATGTGAATTAAAAATTCACATTCCTAGGATGATCTAGAGGATAAAAGGTGGGCTCCAAAAAGGTGGGACTTGGTCACATGTGGAGATTGTGACAAGTCCAAGGTTCTAGAAGCCTTGGAAGAATGGAATGTGAATTAAAAATTCACATAGGGAGGAGAGAGACATGGGATAAATAAATGAGAATTAAAAATTCTCATGGGAAGGAGAGTCAATATCCAAAGAAGAAAAATGGAAGAATTGACCAAAAAGTGGTGCTAAAAAAAGCTAATGACCTTGGTTAAGGTTGTGCAAACATTGGATTAGGCTAATTAATGGAAGGTTAGAGGCAAGTGGAAAATGTAGGAGGATGTGACATTAATCTTGATTAAGAGGATGCACATCATAATCATGAATTAATTAAATTAATTCGGATTAGGGCAAGGTTATGGAGGATGTTACAAGGAGAGAGAAAGTGAGGAATTTTAAATTGATTTTAAATCAAAAGGGGGAAAATGACTAAATTAAATAAATTAGCGTATTTATTTAATTTAGAGAGGGATAAGGTGAAAGACAAAGTATTAATTATTAAATTAAATACTTTACCGATATGAGACAAAAGGTGTAATATTAATTTAATAAATTAATATTAATACGATAGACGGGAAGGCAGTAAATTTAAGCATATGGAAGTGATTAAATTTAGATGTCTACATTTTTTCCCTCTTCGAAATATTGTTAGGATAACAATGTTTCGAAGAAAAATAAAATGCGAATAAGGCAAGAGGTGATAGATGGTGATGCCCCTAGCGTGGAAAAGGCTGATGATGCCCCAATGACCAGGCTGAATGAATGGAGGAATGGTAAGAGGGTATGCCCCCTCGAGAGGGCGAGCGGGGAGGAAAAAGGGGTCTCCGGGCGACCTCTCGATAGGAAGAAAAGAAGGACACCGTTGGATAGGGCTCGGAAAACTAAGCAATTTTTGCTTTTGAACGGAAGTGATCCGACGTACGGTTCGCAAATGGTAGCCTCGGGAAGTTTGAGATTAGTTGGAGGAATAAAAAGTTAAATAAAAGGTAAAAAATACGTTTTGGGAGGAAGGGGTTAAAAAGGTAATTTTAAAAATTACCTTGGTAATTTTCACTGTAGCAGGTGAGAGAAGGAGAGGAGAGGAGAGAAAGTGGGCGAGGAGGAACGATGCCGACGGATAATGACACTGCGATCGTGCACCGGGCAGACAAGGTTCGTGCATTGTACAGCGGGGGCATAGGCGGAGAGCACGTGAGTAGCCAGAAAACCCTCATATTTAAATTACACTTTTTTTACGTAAAAAAATAAAATTTGAAAACATGGGTTT